>VSMD01096714.1:0-60755 GCA_008750895.1 Mirza zaza
GTGGGCGGATCGTTTGAGCTCAGGAGTTCGAGCCCAGCCTGAGCAAGAGCGAGACCCCATCTCTACTATAAATAGAAAGAAATTAATTGGCCAACTAATATATATAGAAACAAAAAAATTAGCCGGGCATGGTGGCACATGCCTGTAGTCCCAGCTACTCGGGAGGCTGAGGCAGCAGGATTGCTTGAGCCCAGGAGTTTGAGGTTGCTGTGAGCTAGGCTGACGCCACGGCACTCACTCTAGCCTGGGCAATAAAGTGAGACTCTGTCTCAAAAAAAAAAAAAAAAAGAAAAAAGAAAAAAAGAAAAGAAAAGAAAAACAAGGAATAAAGAAGAAGGTCCTCAACTTGATAAAGAGCAGCTACCAAAAAAGAAAAAAAAAATCCTACAGCTAACATTATACTTAATGGTGAAACACTGAATGCTTTCATCCTAAGATCAGGAAGAAGGCAAGGATGTCCTCTTTCACTGCTCTTATTTATCATAGTGCTGGACATTCTAGCTAGTAAAAAAAAGGCCAGAAAAGGAAATAAAAGGCATATAGATTAAAAAGGAAAAAAATGAAACTTTCTCTATTTTCAGATGACATGCTGGTCTATATAGAAAATCACAAAGAAACTATTTTTTAAAACTCCCAGAACTAAAAAGTAAGTTCAGCAAGGTCACAGGATATAACCTAAGCATACATAAGTCAATTGTATTTCTATATACTAGCAATGAAGACACAGACACCAAAATTAAAAGTACAATATCATTTATAATTGCTAATAAAAAGACTTAGGTGTATATCTAACAAAATATGCATAAGACTTGTATGTCAAAAACTACAAAATGCTGATGAAAGAAATCAAAGAAAATCTAAATAAATAGAGAGGCATACTGTGGTTATAGATTTGAAGCCTCAGCATAGTAAAGATGTCAATTCTTCCCAAATCGATACACAGGTTTAATAGCGAAGAATTGATGTTGCAGCTTCAGTTTGAAGGCAGTCTTCTGGCAGAATTCCCTCTTTCTCAGGGAAGGTCAGTGTTTTTCTTAAGGTCTTCAACTGATTGGATAAGGCCCACCCACATTGTGGAAGGTGATCTACTTTACTCAAAGCCTACTGATTTAAAGGTTAATCTCATCTAAAAAATACCTTCACAGCAACATCCAGATGTATTAATATTTCACCAACTATCTGGGTGCTGTGGCCTAACCAAGTTGACACATAAAATTAAGCATCACAGACCTCAATCTAAGTCTCATACTTCATATAAAAATTAACTCAAAATGGATCATGGACTTCAATGTAAAAAACTATAAAACTTTAAAGAATAAACAAAAGAAAATCTTCTGGATCTAGAGTTTAGGCAAAAAGTTCTTAGGCTTGATACCAAAAATATAATCCATAAAAGGAAAAGTCAATAAATTGGGCCTGATCAAAACATAAAACTGTTGCTCTGCAAAATAAGATGAAAAGACAAGATATAGAATGGGAGAAAATATTTGCAAACCACACATCTGATAAAAGACTCATATTTAGAATAGACAAAGAACTTTTAAAAAGTCAACAGTAAAAAAGAAATTCAATCAGAAAATGGGTAAAAGACATGAAGACAGATTTCACCAATGATGAAATATGGATAGTAAAGACATGAAAAGATGTTCACCATCATTAATCATTAGGGAAATGCAAATTAGAGCACAATAGGATATCGCTACATACTTATTCGAACAGCTGAAATCAAAAAGTGACAAAATCAAATGGTGTTGAGAATGTAGAGAAACCAGATCTTTCAGACATTGCTGGTGGGAATGTGAAATACTACAGCCACTCTGGAAAACCCTGGCAGTTTCTTATAAAACTAAACATGCAATTACCATAGGACCCAGCAATTATACTCCTGGGCATTTATCCCAGAGAAATGAAAACTTATGTCCACACAAAATCTTGTATATGAATGTTTATAGCAGATTTATTTGTAATAGGAAAAAAACAGAAACAACCAAAATGTCTTTGATAGGTGAATAGTTAAACAAACTGTGCTACAATAAAAAGGAATGAACAATAACTTGGATGAACCTCAAGGGTATTATCTTGAGTGGCAAAATTTTTTGCACAAAAATCTCTATTCTTCACTCCCTCACCATTGCAAGCACTCTAGATTCAATTCCTTAGGATTCAAAAGACAAGTTGGCAAAAAGGAGCACCCAGGTGATTTCAATTTTGTGGCAGTGTATGAGAAGTGGCAATCTCTAAGGCAATGTTTCTTAAATATTATCATTATCATCTTGTATCTACAAGACACACGCACACACACATTTCCAAGATGAAAAGATTTTTATGCAACAAAATTCCTGCCTCTGTTGAGTCATTTTCAAAGATGAAAGATAGAGACTCACATGAGCTGTGCTCAAGTGAGGGGAAAGGGTGATGGCTGGTAGCAGCATAGGGAAACGATAGCAAGGAAGAGAGTAAGATAAAGCCAAGACCCAGTTGCAGGAAGAGGATTGTGCCAAACTGGGCTCCAGCTCTGTAGTGCTGGTCTTGGCAATTCCATCAACATGTGCTCACTACTGTCCCCATCTGTGGCCCCAACTCTGAGTCTGACAACTCATGTGGAAATGTCTCTTCTTCAGAGAGGCTTTGCCAGGCCCCAAGACTAGATTACATTCTTCTGTTATACATTCTTATAACACTTAAATCTAGATTTTATATCTTTATCACAATTGCAATTACATATTTTTGAGATTAACTATTTAATATTAAATAATTATGTGTGAATTTATCTATTTAATGCCTGTCTCCCATTTGGGACTGTGTACTCCATGAATGTAGAAACTCTGTCTTAGTTCTCTTTTGTATATTCCCAGCCCCTAACAGAATGCTGGTCCAAAGAAAGTGGTGCTCAGTACATATATTTTGGATGAATGAAAGGAGTAGCAAGGCCTGATTGAATTAAACGTCTTTACTCAAAATCATATTAAGGAAACATAACCTTTGATTTGTATTTATTTTCTCTCGTACAAAATAGGAAAAGCATAACCTATGTCACATTGGATAATACTCAATAGGTATGGGGAGCCCTGGAATAAAAAGTACTGTTCAACTACATGAACTAATGGTAATAAAGTAATGGCTTCCTACCCTTTGAGTCTGGAGGCCCAATGTACATTCTTTGAGGTATGGAATTCCAAGCCCTGAATGTGCTACACCTGAAAATGTGGACATAAGTGCTCATGTGTCCATCATTGGAGGGGTTTCTTTCCACCCACCAAAGATCCCTTGAAATTATCTGATAGAACCCAGGGGTTGGAACCGTTTGCTAGGTTAGAGTGCCGATGCCTACCCAAGCTAATTACGGACTGGTAGGTATCAAAACTTATGTTTTTTCTAAATCTGGATTTAAGACAAAAATAAAACTATGGTTTCCATCCCCTATATTTATTTTCCCCAAGGGAAAAAGTGAGTTTGGCAAGCACAAAAGATTTGAAAGGAGATTCCACTTTAGAGTTTGACCTTAGGGCACAAATGCTATTCCTTACACTTATCTAGGTTTCCCATTCCCTGTCACTCACCTTGGAGCCCTCCTTGCCAGCCAATTAGGAAGCACAGATTCCTCTAGTGGGAGAAATTGGGGAATGCACATTTTCCAAGTCAGGACATTTCAGGGACAAGTCCAACCTGTTTGGCCTTTCCCAATGTACCATGATCTAGCCCCAGGACACCTAGGCTCCCCCCACCTCCTCCCTCCAGTCCCTTAAGGGAAACAATGACCTTTCTGGCTGAGTTCCACATTTAGTCCCCAGTGCTCTCCTCACAGCCACCTGACACCGGAGCTATTGCTCAACCCTCCCTGTTCCCACACCCAGTGTTGCGTGAATTCATGTTTCTCCCTGGGCCCCGGACTAAGTCAACTTTTCCCCCAGTTGCTCTTCCTCTTTCTGCTACTCTTGATTTAATTAATCCCTTCTCCCAAGTTTCCCCCTCTTATTTTCTCCAGTTTGTGTTTTCTCCATCCTTACATAGTCTCCAGGCTCCCCCTCCCCTGGCCAATCATGCTCTGGCAAGATCATTTTCTTCATAGCGCCCTCACCTGCTCCCATCCCTAGGTTTCTGCAGCTTCCCCTATGCAAGGAGGGTCTAACTTCAGTACACACATGACAGGGGAGAGAGTTCTAGAAAAAAAATGTGCAAGATACAAATATAACCTGGTTTTAAGATGCGAGTAGTTTTCGGCAAAATGGCTAGAGCTGATCAAATCAAATCATAGTCACAGAAAATCTATTCAAGGATGTTTTTAAACACCCTCCTATGTGCATACCGTTTGTATATAAACCTTCTTCAAAGTGCTCTGAAAAAAGAATACAAGTACCAGAACCTCATAAATTGGGCTTTTCTAGGGTCAACTACATTTTTGAAGTGGGGGTAAAACTTACCAGCTCATAAAAAATAAGAAATATGTTGACAGTTGCTTCATTCTGCATGAAACTTGCCCTTCTCTGTAGCTTGGAGGTTACAAAGGGAGACGAAAGAACCCTCCCCACCCCTGCCTGCCTCATTGAAATCTAGTGGGTCTGCTAAATAAAACATGCCTGAGAGCCACGGCAGAAGCCATCATAAGTAGCACTTGGAGGAAGTGAGAGAAGGAAAATTAGGAAGCATCTTGCTGGCACCTCCCCTCCCCCTCAACCATTTTCTGTGCTGTGCCTGGGCCCTCTCTTCATGAGATTGTTCAGGAGAACATCCGCAGCTTAACAGGATCCACAAGAAGAGGAATAAGGAGAAAATTTCTGGCTGCTGTTGGGAGAGAACCAGCTCTAGAGTGAGCTCAGCCTGGCCTCAAGTCCTGGTGACTTGCTAGGGTGTGACCTGCATGGGCAAGCCATCTAAACTCTCTGGGCCTCAGTGTCCTCCTCTCTCACATGGAGATAGTAACAGTGCCTACCTCAGTATGTTGTGAAGCTTCAGTGAGGCAAGATTCACAAATCCCTGAGGGCAGTGCCTGGCCTATTATGAGTGTTCCGTAAATGGTAGTGAGAAGAAGGGGGAGAGGAAAAAGGTAGCAAGATAACCTTGGAGTCCCCTGGAAGGAAGGGGCCTAGCTGCCGTCTGTGTCCTTCCCCTGCCACTCTCCTTTCACAGCACAGTCCAAGGGTTGTTTCATGGCTTCTCAGGTTTAACAGCTGAGACTTTGTTTCCCAACTCGCAGGTGTGCTGTCCCGTGCACCTGGGTGGAATGTTGCTCTCTCCCCTTCCTGCAATTACCAAATCGCTTTAAGGGAAATGTTGTACATTTTTTTTAAAAAATGAAGCCTGTGCCTGTATTTGCTCATGGTGAATTTTAAAATGTAGAAGCTGTTGAGCTCGTTTACTAAATAAATATGTGTGTTTGGATCCATTTTGCATCTCTTTCCTCCCAGATGCGCTTTGCCCCTCCCGTTGCTGAGAGCTTCAAAAGTAGAGTAGGCAGTGGGGTAGGAAAATGCGAGTTGTTGGTCTTCTTGGACCCAAAAATTATTTGCAGAGCACAGGATTTACAGTCAGGAAGGATTTTTTTTTTAACAGAAATGGGCAAATTCTAGATCCTCTCTATGTATACAAACTTCCTTTCCAATAGTTATGAAAGGACATTTTACACTTCAAATAAGAGCCCTGTTGGTGGTACATTCTCAAATGCTAAGTTCCACCAGGATATCAAATTGAGGGGAAGGAGGTCACATAGAAATTGCCACCTTTGGGTCCCAACTTCTCCCCATTAATGCTGTGACTCAGGAATTAGGCAGCGGCCCTTCTTTGCACCCTGAGTTCACTTCACAAACTCTGTGCACCTGATGTCAAAGCATAAGCTGGTAACATATACCAAGGGATAGAATTTAACCCAGGGTCAGGTCAACTTGAGTAGTTCCATACAGAAGTCCAACTTTAAATTCTACCCTCCATAGAAGCAGTCCCCATCCTGCAGCTGCTCTCCACCAGCTGCCTAACCAGCTGCCATTAGGCCTAAATTACCCCCACCTCGGGGTCTTACCTCAGAATGTCATAAACACACTCCCTGGGGCTCATTCGCTGACCCACTAGCTGGAGTAGCCCGCATTGAAAGTCAGCTGTGGTTTTCACTGATTTTTCTTTTATTTCAACAACAAATGGGCAACTTATAGATATCCCTCACTCTCAACACATATGGAATGAGAAAAAAAAAAAAAAAAACAAGTCAGACCTCAGAACCAGATTGAGCCAGAGATGATGTGAAAGTGGAACCAATTGAGAAGTTCCATGTCTTAGAAAGATCTGGCTTAATGGTTCTCTTTAAAATATTTTGAAAATTTTAAATCACATCCATCATGAAAGATAGAATCCTTACCCTTTTCCCAATTTCTTGTTTTTATTTATTTTTAGAGAAAGATGTTTTGCCTGTTTCAATGTGTCATTTGCAGAATCTGTGGGTAACAGGAGATTTGGTGTGAAATCAAGGCTAGAATCTCACAGGGAGCAAGAGGTTAAGAATCAAGGATTTAGGATTCGAATCCCCGTTGCTTCTGTGGTGAGAGGTTGTCACACAGGCAATTAATTGTGTATTAATTTTCCAGCGATGTAATATGAAAAATCAGCACATCAAATAAAATATTTAACACCCAGGAAAGGCCAAATGTGTATTCTGCATGTGTGTCCTTAAGTGGTATTTTTATGGAAGGAAAACTTATTTGAAACAAATGTTGGAACAGAAGTTTAGCTTATGAAGGGCACCAAGAAACCATGACACATAAGGTTTTAAAATGTTGCCCATAAAAAGCATAATCCTCAGCCTCAGTGCCTTGGATGGTTAGCATGCACATTCAATGCTCATGTTTATCTACCTGTGTGTACAGGTATCTTCGCTCATTTGCAAATCCTTCACAGCAAAACCTGGCAGTCATGTGTGTTCAATGAAAAATGGAAGTGGACTACTGGATCCGTTGTCCGGCATCCCGATGCTTGGTCTTAGGATTATTTTTGGATGTCCCTTGCGGAGCTTCCTGAGACCAGTGTTAGAATGCAACTCTGTTTTCTGCCCACAGCTAAGAAATCCCAGGGCTCTGAACCCAAAGTGGGGAGCCCCGAAGCTTCTATCTGCATCTTTCTGGAGAGGGCTTTCAGGGTGTTGCATGCGATCTGTGCCAAAGGAAGGAGAGAATTGGGATTATTGAGTGAAACCACAGCCAGGGAAGGCCCCCGAGATGGATGTCATGGAAGCATAGTCAAGAAAAGTTTGCCACGACTCTGATTCCTTTCTCTCCCTGCCCAGATGCCTGCCCGCGGTCTCTCTTTTTTCATTCACTTGTACATACATTCCTCAAGTATTTACCGAACACCTATTTCAGGCATGAGCCTGGGCTAGCCAGGGCAGGAGTATACAGAAGACGTTTGTTTTCTCCTCTCCCTCTCAATGGGTCTTCTCTCCTTCTCTCTTTCCCCATAACTCAGTGGTAGCAGGGGTGGATGGAGGAATATCCGAAATTCGTCCCTGTAGGAGACATCTGCGCCAGGAATTTCCGGCAACCCCCGAGGAGAGTGGCAGATTGATGGGACTCTAGTTGGGCCTAACAGGGGGTGGAGGGAGGTGGGGGCGGAAGGAGCCCTGCAGCCAGGCTGTCTGCCTGAGCCTATTCTATAGCTCCCATTTATTGGACACTTGCTCTGTGCCAGGCCCTGTACGTGCAGTTTTTCATACCACTTTCAATCTTCCAATGTCCTGAGGTCGCTATTATAACCGTCCTTATTTTATATGAAGAAACTGAGGCCAGGATGGGAAAATGATTTGCCCAAGATCACACAGCTAGGAAGTGACAGCCCCAATTCAAGCTTCGGGCTGTATATCTCCAATGTCCAGGCATTTTAAAAATTCAGATGTGGCTTAGAGGTAAGCAAGAAAATACATTAGGAGTTTCTAAAAGGCACTATGAGCACCCTGTTTCTATGTGTGGTTTAGTCTTGTTTCTATATTGAACAATAATAA
The DNA here is from genome assembly GCA_008750895.1 of Mirza zaza. NCBI lineage: Eukaryota > Metazoa > Chordata > Mammalia > Primates > Cheirogaleidae > Mirza > Mirza zaza. The sequence goes on from VSMD01096714.1 coordinate 7,979, forward strand.
TTTTAATAATAACTAACACTTATTGAGCACTTACGTGTCAGGAATTATACTAAACAGTTTTACACTCGGGGTCTCATTTAATCATCACAACAACCTATGAAGTATTATTGTTATTACTATTATTATTCTTCATTTTACAAGTGAAGAAAACAATACTTAGAAAGTGATGGCCAAGGTTACACAGCTAATAAAACAGTACAGTGTCATTCCAGGTCTCTCTTGACACATCAAAGCCACTCAGCTACTAGACTATCCTGCTTCAAGCTCTCCAGGACCTCACTACTTCTGAAATTCTTTCCCCGGACTTTCTTCTCACCCTTTTTCTGTTCATATAAGTCTGTCCATATAAATTGTACCCATTTTCGTTCCATGAACAAGAATCCTACCAGCATCAAATTTCCAGTCACCCTTCTATGTTCACAGAATCTTAAGAAGACAAAGTGAAACTATAAACCCTTGTACTTGGAAATAATAAATGCTACCTAAAACTTGGTTTTTAAAAAATACCCTCCAGGTCTACGGTCTCACACAAGAAAAATCTCTAAAAGGGAGGTAAAAAGAGAAGTCCTCCTCTCTGAAAATCAGTTTATTTTATAAATAATAATAGAGTGGTCCTTTTGAAAGTGTTGCTTATTTAGAGACTCAGAATTTAAACTTAAATCACTAGCAAAGTTGTGTTCCAAATCACCATATCCCTTGATAAACACAATCCTTTTTTAATCGGCTCTTTTCTCCCTAGTTTCGTAGCACAACCACCAAAGAGCCAGGGCAGCCGCCATTTTGTGCCAAGAGTTTCTCTTTTCCATTTTCCAAGGAAGCAAAGGATAAAGAATGTCTCACTTACCTCCCCAGCCCCTTTTTGGAGTCATGCCCTTTGAGGTCTTATTCTATTTCAGCTTCTACCTCGAGGCAGTCAGAAAAATGAGTTTGAACAACCCATAGAATGAGCACCTGCTTCAGTTATTGTCCCAATGTGAACATGCTAATCCCTGGGTTTAGGAGAGGTTCGCTTTCCACACAAAATGGTCAGGCCCTTCTAATGGGCCAGCACTTCTGGTATTAATACCCCAGTCTTGATTTCTAACAGGTGGGTGCCACAGTTGTTCAGCTCTTATTATGAGCCCGTTCATGGCTCAAACAATATAAGATTCTTCATAAAGAATCTGAGAAACTACCAGATGGTATTATTGCGGGAAATAAATTCAATTCCTTTCTCTAGCAACTCAAGTTAGTGCTTTTGACCGGGAATGAAAAGCACATTAACCCTGCTGCTTTCTTCAAACTCACTAAGTGGACTCTTTTCCTTGTTTTTGTTGTTGTTGTTGTTTGGTTGGTTTGTTGTTGTTATTTAGTTTCACAAACTAAAACGTTTGTGAAAGCCCAACTTATGTCAGGGCACTAGGGCTGCCTAGGACTGGTTGTTTAGAACATGGCACTAATGAGATGTAACCCACTGACTCGACCATTTTGCTGTCTGTACTCCTTCTCTCCCTCCCATCCAAGCCCTGTCTGAAGTGTCACAAACACAAACTCATGGTAAATGAAGCCCAGCATTCTTATGATTAAATCAGAAAGAGACAAAATCTCTGTCCTCAGGGTGGAATTAAATATATGGTTCTCCATTTCCATAACAAATGTAAGAGTTTGAGAATGTGTGCTACCCTTTTTCCACTTAGGAAGATTTATTGGGTGAGCTTGCAGGCCATTCTTCTTAGTTTGGGATTGCCATATCTGGTGGCTTTGTACAGAAGCCATATACATTTCCCTCCTCAAAATAGATTGAGAAGGCCTGAATATATAGTGTGTCCCAAGGTTCATTATGTTCTGGGTGTACACACAGCTCATGGAATAAATGTGTTACATTGAAATAAGGAATGACTGCTTGCTCTCAAGAAGTCTAAAATATAGGGAGTGATAAAATATAAACAGTGATCCAGAATTATCTCCTCTAAGTGCCTCTGAGTTTCTGTCTCTCATTTATTGCCTCTTTATTTCTCTATTTCCCCTGCTTGAAAAGCTATTAACTTTCCAACCTCCCCCATCACCCTAGACTCTGATACCTATAAACAACTGATGCCTCTCTTTTATGTCCTCTGTTCTGAACACCTTGACTTGTTTACTTTCTCGGCATTGCCATAGACTAGACAGAGAATCATGGAAGCTCTATGAGCATGGCAGATGCTTTCCATCCTGTTTTTGCTACTTACTACCTTTGTGTCTTTAGTGGATTTCCTAACCTTTACGATCCTCAATTTCTTAATAAATGTCTTCCTTCCTTCCTTCTGCAGGGGAATCTCAGTTTCTACAGTTAGCCAGCTGCCTCTAATGAATGACCTTATCTAGTGAGTGAACTCAGCTTCTAATCTTTGTTCCCATAACTTAGGAGTACAATGAAAACTTTAAATAGGGGGTTTATTAGCCAGGCATGGTAGTGCACATCTGGAGGCCCAGCTACTTGGGAGACTGAGGCAGGAGGATTGCTTGAGTCCGGGAGTTCAAGGCTGCAGTGAGCTATGATGACACCACTGCACTCCATCCTGGGTGACAGAGTGAGACTCTGTCTCTAAAAATGAATAAACAAATAAATAAAATGAAATATTTGAAAAGAGGTTTTTAAAAAATAAATTAATTAAAAGTGGGGTTGGTTTTGAGGGTACATAGAAAAGTTCTTTTTATCTCTGTACAAGACAAAATATTCAAGTTTCAAAATATCCCCATGGCCTGTTTAACCTGAACTTCCTTCTGCTCTTCCACTCCCAAGAGTGCTCCAACTTGTTGGAAGGTGGGCCATGGGGGAAATTAAACAGCCTTTCTGAATCTCATTATACTCAACATAAATGCAGTGGGATGGATTTAAGAACTGCTGACTTGGCCTGAGGAATTGCTATATTCGGTGGAAGCAGGGCAGGTTCATAAATAAATGCACAGAGCTTTTGGAATATGGGAATTATCTGCTCTTCTTGGATATGGATGTCCTTCCAAGGATGAGAACTTGCTTTCGCTATCCTAAGCCCCATCAAGGGAGCCTTCCATTCGAGAATATCTGTTTTCCATTAAATCAGGCACAACTTTCCAGAAAAATACAAACTACATGCTCAGCTGGAGTTGAACTGGGTCTTCCCTCTCTAATCTGTGACACAGGCCTCACTTGAAAGTCTGAGAATACTCCGTTCTTCCTTTTGTTGGTTTCAAACCTTGGACTATTCTAGAACTCTTCATCCCTGTCCCTCACTGCCGTCTGCCATCTTAGAGCTTCTCTCAGCTTTCCTCAGCCATCGGAATTTGTTCCCAGAGCCCTCTGTGCTTTGGTTTGTTCAATCTAAGAGTTGAATCTGCCTCCTCTCCTAAATGACTTGACCATCAGACAATGAAGCAGAACTCCCCAAATGTCTTGGAGCAGTAGTTCATAGGCCAAGCCACTTTAGAACTTTCCCTTCCTTTCACAATGGTTAACTCATAATAATGTCTTGCAATTGTGTCTGTGTTGTGACAAGTGACAGAAGCCAGGCAGGCTGGTGGAAAGGCCTGGGGGCCCAAATTGACTTATCCAGACTTGATCTTGGCCCAAGCTCTCTACCTTTCTGGGCCCCCATTTCCACAGCTTTACCATGTGATATCTGTTTTAGGGGACCCAATAAGAGAACTGCAAGGATCAAGAAGGATGATAGGAGGGAGTGCACTCTATTAGGGGGAATATCTAGACAAAATATATCCAAATTAAAGCAAAAATGCCATATTTTGAGATTTATTGCCATTTGTGACCCATATATGCTCAAATTCTTTTAAATTCCTGGATTCTGTAATTGCTTAAAACATTGCAAAGAAGCATAAATAGATTGTTTTAAAAAGTCATTACTACTACTCCTTTGTAGGAGTAGAAAATACTTATACTTTGGAGCACTTTCCCTATAGCTGTGATAGAGCCTCCATAGACTGTAGTTCCAAGGAGCAGAGAGCCCCAACCTTTTCAATCTGGTATAAGAAGTTAGTAAAGAGAACCCCCAGTTCGTGACTTTCAGAGACCATGCTGCCTAGAAAGGCCATTTCAATCCACATTCTTTAAAGCTAGGCAATAAGCCCCATTCTGAGTATTTTCCTCTGTCTAATGACCCTCTTTACCTTCTCCCTTGCCACCCTCCCCTTGTAATTACCACCAATACATAGTCACATCCAGTTACAATAAAAACCTGGCTGACAGGTCAGATCCCTGTTAGAAAGTGTCATATAATCTTCTATATATCAGGGTTAGAGGCTTTGGGCCCTAATGACATTGCAAGACTTTCAAAAAAAGACATACATAAATAACCTCTGTATGCATGCATGATGTATGTATGCATGTGTTCATAATACATATGTAATTTATCTGTCTACACACACACATGAAATTCTGTGATAGAACCTTTTTTCTTTATTTTGTTATTCATTTTGTTTTGTTTTTTCTGTAGATCTTCTCTGTGATCTACAGAGAGAACCTGAAAGATCATCTAACGTAGCTTCCCACATAGGACCGGAATTCCCTCTCCAGCCACACTGATAAATGGCCATCCAACCTCTATCTTAATGCTTACAGGGAACAAAGGGAAGTCAGTTCCACATCAGGTTTCTCCTTCCATTTTTGGACAACTTTGAGAATTAGGAAATTCTTCCTGATATGCACTAAAATCACCCATCCTAATTCTATTTCTCCTATAGGCATCAAATACCAGCACTAATACCACTTTAGACAGGCTCCTTTCTTTCTAACCTTTTGTCTCATCATCTTTCTAATTACAAATGGAATTTAAGGTTGTAGCAAGGCATAGAGTTGGAGCTTTAATAGTTGCATGCTCTTATCTCAGGAAGGAGGCATGTGTGTCTGTTCAATTTGTTGGGAAAATATATTTATTAGTTTTCTAGGGCTGCTATCCAAACTATCACAAACTGAGTGGCTTGAATCAACATAAATTTATTGTCTCACAGTTCTGGAGGCCAGAAGTCCAAGATCAAGGTGTTAGCAGGGCCATAATCTCTGATGGCTCTAGGGGAGCCTCTTCTAGTTCTGGTATTTACCAAAAATCCTTGGTGTGCCTTGGGTTGTAGATGCATCACTGGAGTGATGCGCACGGCTGTCTTCTCCCTGTGTGTCTTCACATCATCTTCCCTCTGTACATGTCTGTCTCTGTGTCCAAATTTCCTGTTTTGTAAAGACATCAGTCATTTTGGATTTGAGCCCACCATAACGATCTCATTTTAATTTTATTACCTCTGTAAATATCCTATTTCCAAATAAGATCACATTCTGAGGTACTGGGGGTTTAAGACTTCAACATACCTTTATGGAAGGACTCAATTACACACACACACACACACACACACACGGTCCTAAACATTTGTACTCAAGTGATGTAAGTTCAAAGTCTTAGCCCTTGAGAAAAAATTCAGAAAATGTTTTTTATTCTTTCTTAAGGGATAATAGACCACCAGGGAGGAGGGAATTTCCTCTCTTTCTTGTTGATATATTATAATAGTACTATACATTATATATGTGTATATTATCACATATAGTAATATACATGAGCCTTTTGTATTTATTTTGAATATTATTTATATATTAATATATTTTTAAAATATTTATATATTATAATATGTAAATAATGAATACAAGTTCAATCTATTACATATTTTTTTTTTTTTTTTTTTTTTTGAGACAGAGTCTCGCTTTGTTGCCCAGGCTAGAGTGAGTGCCGTGGCGTCAGCCTAGCTCACAGCAACTTCAAACTCCTGGGCTCAAGCAATCCTGCTGCCTCAGCCTCCCGAGTAGCTGGGACTACAGGCATGCGCCACCATGCCCGGCTAATTTTTTTTATATATATATATTAGTTGGCCAATTAATTTCTTTCTATTTTTATAGTAGAGATGGGGTCTTGCTCAGGCTGGTTTTGATCTCCTGACCTTGAGCAATCCGCCCGCCTCGGCCTCCCAGAGTGCTAGGATTACAGGCGTGAGCCACCGCGCCCGGCCCTACATATGTTTTTTTAATCAAATAACTAATTGCAAGAAGGCACCAAGCCAACATTCTGTTCTAAGTTTTTTGATATTGCTAGGTTAGGGAACTATCACACCCAAAGTCAAATCTTCATTATATAAAAAGTACAGGTGAGAGAAATGGATAGTAATATTTACCAGTGAAATACTCTATCATATGTGGAGATGAAGTCAAATGCAAAGCACTTTTGGGAGAACTCAGGCTCCCAAATGAAACTGAAGTTGGCCTGGAGTTGGCAGAGCAGAGAGCCCAACCCAGAGTGAGCCAGGAGTCAGCATAGGGTAGGGGAGACTTGACCCATCTTGCCTCCGATTTCCCAGGAACCTCTGGCGTTTTCTGATTTCTGCCTCTGTGCTTGGAACTGGGGGTGGACAGGTAGATCTGCTGTCAGGAGGAACAGATTTCCTGTGGGTTAGGTTCCTCCTTCCGGCTGAGGGAATCCTCTGGCAACCTCAGGGGCTGTGTCTATTTGCCTGGGTAAACCTGGTGACTCCAGCAAGCCACTTCTAGGCACCTCGCTGTTCTTCAGTACTTCGTGGACCTGAGGCTGCTACCTCTGATTGTGCTCTGCCTCACAATTGCCTGGGCTTGGTCTGGTGGGGCTGAAGAATTTCTTCTTTCCTCCCATGTAAAGGCCAGGCTAGGAGAGAGTTCTACCTTGTATTCTCTCTAGAGGTTGGCTTATCACAGGAACAGCAGGAGATGGGGAGAGAGGTATAACAAGTGTTGGCTCTGTTTGGGGTTGTTGGCTAAGAGCTAAATGAGAGGGCCATGGGTACCATTGGACTGGGCAGACACAGAGCCCTTGGTATCAGTGACCTAGTGTAGATAAGCACATTGGCAACTGGTCAAGCCAGGCCCCTTGATAGTGCTCTGTACTGTCTAACTAGAAAATCTTTACTGCTACCCCAGGCCTTCACCTGGAAATTTGGAGAAGCAGTGGGGGAGGAGGTTAGCCAGTAACCAGATTCAGGCCCTTAGGGCTTGACAAGGAGGAACAGGGATAGGTGGTGACTTCTGATGGTCATTCATTGATTCCTTCATTCTTTCATTCAAAAAATATTTATTTCCCAGCAATTATTTCCCAGCCAAGGCAGGATGATCACTTGAGGCCAGGAGTTTGAGACCAGCCTAGGCAATGTAGTAAGAACCCGTTGCCACAAAGAAAAAAAATTAGCTGGGCATGGTGGCACATGCCTGTGGTCCCAGCTACTTGGGAGGCTGAGGGAGGAGAATTGCTTGAGCCCAGGAGTTTGAGGCTGCAGTGGGCATTGATTGTACCACTGCACTCTAGCCTGGGCAACAGCAAAACTTTGTCTCTTTAATTAATTAATTGAGTATTTGCTATGCACCAAGTCCTATAGTAGACCAACACCCAGTTCCTTAACCACTTCAGTATGGCGCACACCAGCCGTGAAAACTTGCCCACAGCGGGCACTCATAGTCTACACGATAGTGTGTGCTGTGCATTGATGACAAATCCATTTTGCTCTTGTGTGATGAGGAAAGCTTGAAAGCACTGAAAGCTTGTTTTACTTTACAGGCAGGTTTACTTGTAATGTAAATCGGAATAGGTAACATATACATATATGTTTTCATTATGTTATTTTTAAATGTTCACAATTTTATTTTGATAAATGAAAAATTAGAAAAGTCATATCATGGCTGTTGGCTAAAGTCGACGGTCAGCTGTGCACCTTCATATCACGGCTGTCGCTAAAGTCGCTGTACACATTCATCTGTGACTATCGACTATAGTCGATGCTGGTACCAAAGTGGTTAAGGAATTTACATTCCAAGGATTAAGAAATGGGGAGACATACCAGGGATTAGGGCAATAGCAGGAAACAGATTGGGGGCTTTCCTTCTTGGTAGTTGTATGTGTGTGTGTGTGTGTGTGTGTGTGTGTGTGTGTGTGTGTGTGAGAGAGAGAGAGAGAGAGAGAGACAGAGAGACAGAGAGAGAGAAGAGAGAGAAATTTGCTCTACCCACAATTTCCTGGCCACAGAGCAATGCATTTTTACCTACTCCAATACACATGCATGCCTCCCAAATTGTAGGCTCCCTAACAACGACCAACAGCCCTCCTATCAAAGGAACCTTTTCTAAACCTCTTCTACCTCTCAGGAGCCAAGGGATGATGAATGGCTTCAGTCAGGGTGTAAACACACACACCAAGCGGCCACATTCTGGGTGTGGCGTATACAAGGTAGCTTTGGGTTTTGGAAAGATGCATTCTGGTCAAGTCAGTTAAAAATCAGCCAAATAGCCTGTAAAGTCAACTGTGGTTTGATTTGGACTTAGGCCACTCTTAAGGGGCCATATACCTGCACCTCGCTTTAAGAAAACCTGTATCCAAAAGTCTCAATTTTGAAAGGGAGAGAGGAATGTGCCAGACCATTTTTGGAAGCATGTAGAGCCCTCATATATTGACACAGGTGTATCAAAGAGGTACGAAGTCCTTGAAGGAACATCTGATTCAACCCTCTGCTTTCTGATGGTAACACCCTAAAATCATCTCAGGCGAACAGGCCTTTATCTGGTTTTGGCAGACCCCCAGAGACTACTAATGGGTTAAAAATGTGGCTGTGGCTGCCATGACGTTGAGAGCTCTGCGCAGACACAAATCTACCTTGTCTTTTAAAACGAGAAGGGCCTCTGGGACTTTGTGGCAAAGGGTGTAGTTCTCGAAAAAATCAAACTCAAATAAATTATTAAATTAAAACATAAACTGAATTAAATGCATGCATTTGGGATGTTCCTTACATTTTATGGAAATTTCAAAATACTTCCCTTTGTTCAACTTTAAAATTAAACCAACTCAGCTTCTCTGCACAAAAAGGAAGGAGTTCCGCTCCTCGTACGCTGTTAGTGGGAATGTAAATTAGTGCAACCACTATGGAGAACAGTGTGGAGGTTCCTCAAAAAACTAAAATTAGCACTCCCCTATGACCCAGCAATCCCACTGCTAGGTATATATCCAAACAATGGGAATTCAATATATTGAAAAGATATCTGCACTCCTATGTTTATTGTAGCACTATTCACAATAGCCAAAATCTGGAATCAACCTGAATGTCCATCAATAGATGAATGAATAAAGAAAATGTGGTACATAAACACAATGGAATATTATATAGCTATAAAAAAGAATGAAATCCTGTCATTTACAACAACATGGATGGAACTGGAAAACATTATATTAAGTGAAATAAGCCAAGCACAGAAAGACAAACATCGCATGTTCTCACTCATATGTAGGAGCTAAATATTAAGAAACAGTTGATCCCATGGAGACAGAGAGTAGAATGATGGTTACCAGAGGCTGGGAAGGGTAGTAGGGAGGAGAGTATAAAGTGGGGATGGTTAATGTGTGCAAAAATGTAGACAGATAGAATGAACAATATTTGATAGTACAACAAAGTAACTATAATCAAGAATGAGTTAGGGTATACTTACTTTAAAATAACTAAAAGAGTGGAAATGAAATGTTCCTAACACAAAGAAATGATAAATGCCTGAGGTGATGGATACCCCAATTACCCTGATTTGATTAATTCACATTGTATGCCTGTATCCAAACATCACATTTACCCTATAAAGATATGCAACTATTGTGTACCATAATAATTAAAAATAAAAAGATTTTTTTTAATTTTTAAAAATTTTTTAAAAAGAAGGTAGTTCCCATGACCTAATATTTGCAATTTTCCCTAAAATATAGCTTTCTGTATTTATTTTAAAATATTTATGTTCAGTTGGTGCATGGTTTACCCTTGTTGTATAGCCTTATTATGGTCTGATTTCCTATTGGACTACTCACCTTTTAGTAACCAAATTTGTGACCCAACAAAAATTTCTGTCTTACAAGGAGCTTGGGCTCTTATTTATTTCACAACCTTTATTTGTGTATTAGATGAACCATGACATTTAAACTATGCTTGATAGCTTAACAGATTATAAGAACAAAACCAGATGGCCCAAACAAAAATAATGCTTTGATTGCTTTCAAATTCAATGTCAAAAATTAAAAACAGCTTTCAAAAAATCTTGACTTTTTTCCAGAAATGACTTTGAATCATATATGTATACATATACTTTTTTCTGCCAAAATTAAAAATATATAAACCAAAAATTTTAAAATGGCTGTTTTGGGGCTGAGGAGTGTTTTCTTCTTTTTTCTTTTCTACAGATCCCAAGTTTTCTAGGCACTTTTAGAATCAGAAAAAAAAATTGAATGACGGCTTTTTAGTTTAATTTTAATGAAGTCTTTTTTAGGGTTTAGTCAAGGTGTTTTCCTCTGTTGAGAAAATGGACATTGTTAAGCATTAGCAGTTCATAATTCTTCTTCCACGCAAAAATGATGAATAATGTGTGGTTATTTTAACACTGTGCTTCAGGAGGTTGGAAAACCAAACCAGTCCCAGAGTCTTCAGAATTAATGTAAAGTCTACAAAAGCAGTTATTTAATTTTCTAACTCACTTTAATATACCTTCAACATCATTAGTGTTAATCACAATCCTCACTTTCTCTGAGAGCAGTGAACCAACTAATTCTTTAAAACTGGGCTTTAAAAAGAAACTCAATTTTAAAAGGCGTTCAAACCTTGAGATAGTTTGCAGGGCAGTCAGAATGTGACTACTTGAATTTCTAAACTAAAGTGTTCACAAAGTGTCAGGATTATTTTTTCCGGTCTTGTTTTGTAAAAGAATCTTTATTCTGACTCAGATTAATTTTTCTCCAAATCAGCTGCAAAAGAGCGAACAAACTTTGCTGCAAATCAAAGCCCTGACAGTTATATTTCCCTGAGATAATTGCATGTTGCTTTGGAGTTTCCTTTTCCCCTCTGTTTCCTTTTGTTTTGACAACAAGATTCTGGGAAAACAATATACAAATGATAACTATGCTGTCACGAGTATATTGAATTTTAAAAATAAATAACTGTCGACCCAAAAAGCTTCCAGGAGCCTATGGAGTGAGTCCTTTATTCCAAACCATTCCAAAACCAGATGTGGAAATGTTTAGCTAATTCCCCCTTCCCATTCTCCATGCAAAGAGTTCACACGTGTCTCTAACGACATCAGAGGGGATGGGGAGGCAAAAATCCCATCTGCATTCAAGGAGATTCGTGTTACCCTTCTCAATTCACTCTGTGACATCACAAAACTAATTTGGACTTCAGCTTTTGTCTATTTTAAAAAGGATTTTTTTTTGTCCTGAGATGAAAAATGCTCTGTGTTTAAACCAATATTCAATCGCTCATAAGACTTTAAGAAATAGAGTTCATGGTAAAAACACTGAAAACCCACTCCTTCAGCAATTTTGAAATATGTAATATGTTATTAACTATAGTCGCCATGCTGTGCAATAGATCACTAGAAGTTTTTCCTCCTGTCTAACTGAAACTTTGTGCACTTTGACTAACATCTTCCCTTTTCCCCTGTCCACTGCACGACCCCAACCACGACTCTACTCTCTGCTTCTACAAGTAAGTAAGGTAAAGGACAGGACATGTTGAACCAGCATTCCACAATGTATACATAAATCATAACATCACATTGTAACCCATAAATATATACAATTTGTATTTGTCAATTTAAAAAAAGATCAGCTGCTGAACTTTAAAAGCAACATTTCAGCATAAAAAAAATTAATGATGGTGAGTTAAGTGGCAACTCTTTTTCCTCTTTCCTCTTTTTGTTTGTGTGGGCCAATCCATTCTCTTCCTGTCTAAAAGAAGAAAAGTAGGCTGTTTTGTTTCACAAAGTACTACAAGATCTCAGTCTTGCTTTGCTAATCTGTTTGTATCACTCTCAGTGACTGATACAGGTATCTCTTAGACAAGCACTTGGATTCTTCTGAACTTAATTAAAAGAGCAGCTTTGATTACAGGGCACAAAAGGAAATAGAATTCATATTCCCAAAATAAAACGTTTCATGATTTTTTTAAATGTAAAGGATTTATTAAGGTTTATTGGGAGCTTAATTATAACTTAATTATAACTTAATTTTTTTCTTGAAAAAAAAGGGAAAGAGGCAAATTCTGTTAAAGGAGCTAATGGGAAATGTATATGCATAAACCACATTTAGAAAAACAGAAAGCTACTTGTGCTCTGTAGCTTCAAGGAAAGCAAACATTTTGAATCCAGGTGTTATTAGCAACTCTGGGTTTGCTCGGCCTCTCTATAGCTCAGTTCAGGACAGTATGTACCAATAACTGAACCCTGCTTGGCTATACAAATGCGTCTACGCTCACTGCTTCTGGAATGTTGCAAGAGGTGGGGAGGATAATTTGCAACCAAATCAAAATAGGGCTATGGTAATACAAGCCCTAGGACCTGCTTTCTTTCTCAGCCCCTACGCCTCAGCAAGAAGCTAGACAGTAGTCCCAAGGTGAGCACTCCCTTCTTTGCATTTATTTCTTCCCCAGTCCTCAGCTCCACCTCAGCTCTGAAGATTTCAGTAATAGAAACTCTTAAATAGAATTCTGCCCACAGCGCCTGGAATACTGTGCATGGCCCCAACTATAGCTAAAAATACCTTCAGTTTGGCACCCAGACACAGTCCTCTCTTCTGGTATCTCCTTCCCATCTTTAGCCCCTCAGCCTTCTTTTCCCTCTGCCCCCAGTAACCAGAGCCTACCTTCTCCCTCCCTCCCTTGTCCAGGATCCCATTCTGCCAGCACATCTCAGCAAGTTGTTAGAAAAGCCAGCTGATTTGATGAATTTACACTGTGTTGTGAATGACTTATAACCATCCCCCAACACACACTGCTCTACCCTTCCCTGGGAATTGCAGGCAGCAGGGGAAGGGAGGCTGCTTGTTTTGATGACCTGTACTTAGCAAAAGGGAACAAGTCTCAAAGTGTGCATCCAGCGAGGCATTAGCAAGCTCATTAGTGAGTACATTCTGCTGTCCTCCTAATCTCCCAAATCCTCCCTCTCGAGGACCTCAGAGACACATAGCCTTGAACATGAGTTCCACTGACTTCCTCTTCAAGCCTTATCTGAGCTCAAACGTATGTTGTCACACACATAGGCATCTTCATTTATTGTTCCCATACATAGCAATCTGTTCTTGGCTTTAAGAAAATGAGAGGAAACAGATTCTGTGCTGTCCAAGTCTGCAGATTTGTACTAAATGAACCCCCAAACTCAATGATGCTACCCCTTCCTTTGAGATGAATTCAGTATAATGTTATTTAAGAAGTGGATGGGTGGAGTGTTGCTGGGGGTGAGATAGTCCGAAATGATTGTTAGGGGGACAACAGTCTTATTTCTCAGAAAATCTGCACTTTTTATAAGTCTATTTGAATTATCCATGAGAGAGAGAAGGAAGAGGGAGGAGTATAGAAAAGATGCTTGAGGGAAGGAGAGGAAATGGTTGGCTTAACTCTCTGGACAAGAACAGCTTTAAACTTGGGTCTCAATTTTAGGGTTTGAACAACAAAAAGGGAATGAAGGATTGTTTCCTTGGCCTATCCCAGGAACTACTTAAAGAGGAGGTTTTCATTCAGGGCAAGCAGGCCCAGGCTGTGAGATGATGTTAAGGAAGGAAAGAAGGAGAGAGGAAGAAGAACGGAAAGGAGAGAGAGAAAGCCACTCCTAAAGCATGCTTAGGAAAAGGTGGTCTTCCTAAGACCAAGAAAATAGTGTAATAGTGATGGGGTGATTATCTCAGCAAATATCATGTATCATTCTGGAACCAGTGGTTTGTTTACCTAACTGTTGAGCCATCCAGGACCAGCTCACATCAGAATTTACTTGTTTGGGTTGTTTTTTTTTTGGGGGGGGGATTTTAAGGGGATAAAGGTTTTTTTCTTTGTTTGTTGCTGCTGCTTTTATTTTTGCTTTGTGAAAAACAAAAATAGTGGTTTTAGGAGAGACATTTCAGAATGAACAAAAAGGAAGAAAGAAGCCCTCCAGACCCCTTAGGCTTCTCTTTTACACCCGAACACCCCTAAGAGAATGAGGAGTCATTAACCACTTCCGTACGAGCGTCAACTGTAGGGGACAGCCACAGACGAACGCGCACAGCGACTTTAGCCGACAGCTGTGATATGACTTTTCTAATTTTCCATTTATCAAAATAAAATTGTGAACATTTAAAAATAACAAAAACATATATGTATGTTACCTATTCTCACTTACATTACAAGTAAAGCTGCCTGTAAAGTAAAACAAGCTTTCAGTGCTTTCAAGCTTTCCTCATCTCACAGCAACAAAATGGTTTTTTCGTCAATGCACAGCACACACTATCGTGCGGACTATGAGTGCCGGCTGTGGGCAAGGTTTCGCGGCCGGTGAGCGCCGTACCAAAGTGGTTAATGAGAAAGTGAGAGACAGGGAGACCTATCTGTGCCAATTAGAAACAAAACATTTCATCCAGGCCAGCGCACTTTTCTAGTGGGATTCTATGCCATGGTTTCCATTAAAGTATGCAGCAAATTCATCAATATCAAAGGAAGAGAAAGCGCTGCATTTTTTTTGCAACTGGGGAAAAGGTGAGGAAAGAAATATCTTCGAATGGCTTTTGGCCTAGTGCTATACACATAGTAGGCATTCAATAAATATTAGTCAAAGAATGAATGGATTTATGCAGGCATTACTTATCTCAGCAGGAAACAAAAGTGAATCCCAACTCTCACACATGTACATTTCTTCCAAATTTTAGGAACTTTATTATTTGATTTATGTCATTCTTCACTTTTAAAATGAAGCTGAGTTGGACATTTGATGACGTTGCTCTTCTTTCTTCATTTGTCACCTCCTTCTGACAGCATGCTTTAGATACTTATTCTTAGCATTGCTTTTTCCTCTTCACTGCTCTGCCCACCATTCTTTAGGAGGTAAGAGGACTAGGAAGTGGCCACAGAGCTTCCTATTGAAAAGGAAAAGCAATAAAAAGCTTGTGAAAATAGAAAGAGAATATAAAGCAAAGATTTTAGGAGATATCTTGTTAATCAATGTGTAAAGTGCAAACCTAATACTCCCTTTCATTGTACAGGACTTTTAAGTAGTTTTCATGTATAATATGCATTGAAAAATGTAAAATTAAAAACCAGCCTGTTTTTATGTTTTGCAACTTAAGTATTTTACAAGATATCTCGATAAATATATCAGGCAGTCTATTGGTCATAATGACTTACAGTGCTACTACTGGAGTATTACAATGATCAAATGAAGCATTCATTTGATCATTGTAAGCAAGCAACTTGGCAAAATCTCAATATTTGGTTGTTAGGAGCAAATCACAATTCCTTGCAATCACAATTGCTTACAAAGAAAAATGTAATAGGGAGAGCAAATCACAATTCCTTGCAATCACAATTGCTTACAAAGAAAAAATGTAATAGGGAGAGATTCAATGATATGATCTATGTGAAGACACCGGAGCCCTTAAAGAAGGAAGTGTTGCCATTAAACTGTATCTTTTGTCTCCTTATTACATATTTGACACAAAAACTGTTATGTTTTGGTTTTGTCATGGAGTTACACACAAAGGGGTGCCACTCCTGATCAGTATTGACTGTCATTCTATATATGAGGGATATGTGTTTTATACTAGAACAGCATGATAAGGTTGCTTAAAGTAGCCCTTGTAGTCATCCCTAAACACATGAGTTCCAACAATGGTGTTATAATTCAGTTCTTTCTCACACAAATGTTTTGTTTTCTTAATGCTTTAGGAACAGCCTTTTGCTTAAAAAAAAATCATGTTTGGCTGGGCGCGATGGTTCACGCCTGTAATCCTAGCACTCTGGGAGGCCGAGGTGGGAGGATTGCTTGAACTCAGGAGTTCGAGAACAGCCTGAGCAAGAGCGAGACCCCGTCTCTACAAAAAATAGAAAGAAATTGGCTGGACGACTAAAAATATACAGAAAAAATTAGTCAGGCATAGTGGCGCATGCCTGTAGTCCCAGCTACTCGGGAGGCTGAGTCAGTAGGATTGCTTGAGCCCAGGAGTTTGAGGTTGCTGTGAGCTAGGCTGACGCCACGGCACTCTAGCCTGGGCAACAGAGTGAGACTCTGTCTCAAAAAAAAAAAAAAAAAAAAAAAAAGATCATGTTTGAACTTTTGATAGAAAATAAGATGACTTGCCTCTTGTGTTTTTGTGTGCTCTAGAAATCCTCACTGGACGTCTTCCTGTTTCCTGTGGTTCGTTACCTGATTGGCTGCAGGGATGAAAGTTTTCGAGCTGGTAGCAGGGATGGTCCTCCTCACCTCTGTGTTTTCCGTCTGTTCTGGACAAAATCCAATGACTGTGCTATGCTCCATAGACTGGTTCATGGTCTCAGTAGAGCCCCTCATGCTGAACAACGATGTATATGTACACTTTCATGAGTTGCACATGGGTCTGGGTTGCCCTGCCAACTATGTCCAGCCACATGTCTACCAGTTCACCTACCGTGTTACCGAGTGTGGCATCAGGGCTAAGGTTGTCTCCCAGGATGTGGTTATCTACAGCACTGAGATGCACTATGCCTCTAAAGGCACATCATCCAAGTATGTGATCCCAGTGTCATGCGTTGCCCCTCAAAAGTCCCCATGGCTCACCATGCCCTGCTCCATGAGAGTAGCCAGCATGAGTGGGACCCCAGCCCAGAATGATGACACATGCTACGAGGTGTTCAGCTTGTCACCACCCAGCCAAAGGCCCAACTGCGATTGTCCGCCTTGTGTCTTTAATGAAGGAGCGTATCCCCAGGGTCCCCATCAACAAGCACAGGCACAGGGGGCACAGGGGGCACAGGGGGCACAGGGGGGCCGTTCTATGCAGCCATCTTACTTTGTTGATATTTCTGAGGACTGGTGTCTTCACTCAGATGATCTGATTGGTCCTATGTGATCCTCAGGTTTGGGGCTTCCTGAATATGCTATTTCTAGAGTTAGCAATATAGTATTTACAAATATCAGACAAATAAATGCTCTTGTGGCCCTTTTATGAGTGCTTTTGAGAAAGGGCAACCCTTGGCAATTTCATGAATAAATTTTTTTTATATTTTTGTATCCTTTTCTAAAGAAAAAAAAATAAAATTCTGATGGCATAAAAATATCAGTTGGGCATTTTTATTTAATAAATACATATATAGTTTTTACTGTGGGCCAGGCACTGTTCTAAATGGTTTGCAAAAATCAGTGCCTGGTCTCTTCTCTCTAGGAAGATTCCTCTCCCCTTTAAGGTCCTCCAAGAAAGCCTTCCTCAATTAAATCTCTCCATCTGTATGCCCATTTCACTTAGTAATCAGCTACATAATTTCTTAATTTAATCTAAAACTGTATCACTTTTCATCCATGGAAAGCATAGGTTGCACTAGTGATTTATTTATAAACCACCAATGGTTCTAAGAAGCGTTCGAGTCACATCCCATCAGCTAGATGGTATGCTCCTGGGATCAAGAGCTCCATCTTATCCTTTAGTCATGGACTGATAGTACTTCCAAAGTTTTTTCCCTTAACATATATGATCAGAAAATTTTCACCAAAGTTTGGCTGCCCATTAGCTTTCTCAAAGGCTTGGAAGGGTGAAAGTAAGTGAATTGTTCAACAGATATTTATTGCAGAGTGCTACTAGATGCCAGGAACTGATCTAGGCACAGAGGATATGGCAGCAAATAGAAAGGGACTCAGAGAAATTGAGGTGACACAGCTAATGAACATATAAATAAGTAAACAAAGATAAATTCAGATAGCAACAGGCTGGGTGCAATGGCTCATGCCTGTAACCCAGCACTCCAGTAGGCCAAGGTGGGAGGATTGCTCAAGGTTAGGAGTTTGACACCAGCCTGAGCAAAAGCGAGATCCATCTCTACAAAAAAATAGAAAAATTAGCCAGGGTGTGGTGGCACATGCCTGTAGTCCCATCTACTTAGGAGGTTGAGGCAGGAGGATCACTTGAGCCCAGGAGTTTGAGGTTACAGTGAGCTGTGATGATGCCACTGCACTCTAGCCTGGGCAACAGAGCAAGACCCTATCTCAAAAAAGATTCAGGCCGGGTGCGGTGGCTCACGCCTGTAATCTTAACACTCTGGGAGGCCGAGGCGGGTGGATTGCTCAAGGTCAGGAGTTCAAAACCAGCCTGAGCGAGACCCTGTCTCTACTAAAAATAAAAAGAAACTAATTGACCAACTAAAAAATATATATACAAAAAATTAGCTGGGCATGGTGGCGCATGCCTGTAGTCCTAGCTACTCGGGAGGCTGAGGCAGCAGGATTGCTTGAGCCCAGGAGATTGAGGTTGCTGTGAGCTAGGCTGACGCCACGGCACTCACTCTAGCCTGGGCAACAAAGTGAGAGTCTGTCTCAAAAAAAAAAAAAAAAAAAAAAAGTTTCAGATAGCAACAAATGCTATGGAGAACTTAAAACAAAGTGATATGAGAGAAACTGGAGAAGCGGCCAGCGTAATTAGGGAAGGTCTCTCAGGACTTGTCATTTGAACTGAGTCTTGAATGCAAAGGAGCCAGTTCTGTGATGATCTAGGGGAAAAAAATTCCAGATAGTAGAAGCATCTCTTTTAATCCTCACTATATCCTATCAGAAAAATACTCTTCTCATACCTATTTTACAAGAAACTGAAGCACAGAATCATTAAGAAACTTGCCCAAGGCCACATACCTATTAAGAAGTAGACTATTTCAAAACATCATGTTGTACACCATAAATATATACAATTTTCATTTGTCATTAAAAAGAAATTAATTTCTTTTCAAAAATAAGCAATGTTAGTACAATGTTTGTACATTTAATAAAGGCAAGGTATACTTCAGTGGATGAGTAGATATTAGAAATTCAGTCATGATAGTTAAAGAAACACAGCTGTTTATTTTAAAATTCCCCTCCTCTTTCTTGAGGAACACTTGGTAATAATGCCTGAAAACAGTGTATTCATGCAACAAATATTTACTGAGCTTGTCCTATGTGCCAGGCATTATGTTAGATGCTGGTGATGCAACAGGGAGCAAAATTGACACAGTCTAATCCATGTGAAGGGGACAAGTAAAGAAGCCTACAGAGCTAGATCTATAAGAGCCTACTCCAGCCCAGAGACTAGGCCTGTGCAAAGATGTGAGACCTGGGCTGAGGTCATCAGAGAAAGTGCAAGTGGTCTATCCCAATACAATGGAGGCAGGGGTAGTGGTGGCGGTGATGGTGGTAAGCAGGTGAACAACAGGGCTCGAGCAGTAGGTCTTGAGACTATGTACAAGAGAGGCAGCATGTCCCTCCCCCATCCTCTCTTCAGAAACTGGTAGATTATTCAACACCAAAACACATATAAGCAACTTAGAAAACAATCAATACTAGACATATTAGACCTGGGCTACTATATGCAAGTTCATCATTTTACAACTGCAAGGGGCAGTATTCACAGAGATGCCCCTGGAGTTCTGTAGTGTATCAGCCTTGGAAGAGACTCAAGACCTCCGTGGTAATAAAAGGAGTTATCCTGTGCCAGACACATCATATGCATGATCTCATTTAATCCCCACAACAGTTCTGCAAGGTGAAAATGATTTTCCCTGTTTTACAGATGAGGAAACTAAGGCTCAGAGAAATAGAGGTTGTACAGTTAGTAAATGACATCCCTGGGACTCAAACACAGGTTTGTCTAGCTCTAAAGTCCAATTTCCCCTCTTTACTTAACACTTGCTCTCAGAGAAGAGAGTTTTCCATGTGGATTGGAAGATCCAGGAAGGTTTCTTGATAGAGTGAATGACCTCACTCTTAGAAGACAAGGAGGACTTGGCTAAGCAAAGAAGAGGAAGAAGAGCGTTCTTTGTGTGCATAAGTCCTGGGACAGGGCAGACAAGTGCACTGTGTTGAAGGGAGTCCGCTTAGAGAGTTACTGCTCTAACCTAAGTGAGAAGAGATGAGGAGAGCAGGTGGGAAAAAGAGTTGAAGATTAGGAAGAGAAAATGAGAACACTTTTAACTGAAGAACAACAAGACTTCATTCATTTTAGCCTACAGGAAACAGTTAAATGTCTATGTAAGCCCCATTCATAATTCAGAGATAAATTGAGTTTTGCAGGCAAAACTGGAGCATGGAAAGCTTCAGGCCCTAGAGCAGAGAACACAAGCTTCATAAAGGACATAACTTAAGCTAAACTCTGATCTGACTGGATGTATGGGAAAAAAAGAAGGGACTGACTCAAGAAGATACCATCATGTACAGCCCCAGAAGCTCAGAAGACATGGTAAGCTCTGGATTTGAGTAAGGAAATTGGGATGCAGATAGAGGATACGGGAGAAGATGAGTCTAGATTGGACATGTTGAGTTTGAGATGGTAGTGATATATAAGTGGCTATGTCCAGGAATCAGCTTCAGAAATGGAGCTGGGGCTCAAGAAAGCGGTAATTACTTGGAGATAAAGCCATGGGGGGATGACATGAGCATAGGCAATTAGGACCACAGAATCAGAATTCTCTAACAATCAATTCTCAAGGAATCATTAAGAAAAGGACAGGAGAAGAAAAGTCATCAAAGGAGATAGATGAGAAGTGATCAGAGAGATGAAAGGAGAAGTATGACTCCTGAAATTCTAGTCAGGAGACCTGGGTGGGCCATAGTCACCAGTGCCGCAGGTAAGCCAAGAGGGAGTACACCTGGGCTTCACGGAAGTGGGAGCCTTTGAACTGGACCTTAAGTGAGAAGCAGAATTTCATCAGGTGAAGATGGGAGGGAAGGGCATTCTAGGCAAAGGGAACAGCAAGAACAAAGACACAAAGAAACTTTATGGTCAAGAACCATACGTTGCATGGGTTAATGTCTTAGGATAATTAGGCATAATTTTTTCAAAATTCAATAGTAATCCATACCTGTTGGCTTGAACATATCATTACTCGGTGAAAGTGCACTTCAACCATTTCAGGTGCGTATTTGACCTTCTCAACTCGTTTATATACTTCTTAAACCTGGGAGAGCCTGTCTCCTATTTGTTTGTTTTGCTTTTCTCTTACATTACTTGGTGAACATACCCAGTAGGTACTCAATCCAGTTGACTGACTGGTACTAAGAAAGTGCCTGAGAGTCCCTAAGCAAAGAAACCATTCTAAAGATGGGAAGACGAAAATACCTTAAGGAAAAACTGCATTTTGAATTGACTATTTTGTCTTTTGAAATATCACTCCAGAAGAATATTTTCCTCCTTTATTATGGTAATGCTTATTTAATTTTTAAGATGACATGATTTATAAAAATCCATCACACAGTGTTAATCATATTTGTGATAATAACAAGAAATGCTTTGTTGCCATTAAGAGAAATGAGCATTTTCACCTTTCAATCTCTGGGAAAACCAAAAATGTCTGAAACCATTTATTATGATAATTGCTTGTCAAATATTTAAAATTTAGAGCCATAATGAGATTTTTCACCCATAAAAGGAGACTCAGAGTAATCTTCAAATTTTTATTCTTGTAGCCTGAAATTAGCAAACCAGATTCTTTTTGAAACTTTGTAAGGTATATGAAAATGTTAAGGGCAAAAAATTCTTTTATCCTTAATTTTAACCTATAGCCCATTTTGGAGATGTATATAAATACCCCTATCCCTCCATTCCTCCATCAATAATGAAAGGCAGGTCAAGCATTAAACACAGTGCTTCTCTCTCTCTCTCTCTCTCTCTCTCTCTCTCTCTCTCACACACACACACACACACACACACACACGCACGCGCGCGCACACACACACGCACACTCGTGCGTGCGTGCACGCACGCATGTTTATAAGAAATACATTATCAAGGGACAAGTGTTTATTGTAAAGAGAAAGTTGACTTTCACAAAAACATCCTTTAATTCTAATTAGTGTTAATCCCTATGATGGATCTCTACAATATCCTGTTTAAATTGTAATTATAGTTGTTTATTCCCAAAAAGAGAGAGAGAGGCCTTCAGCCTTGTGATTTTCTACAACTTTTTTCAGAAGAAAACAAATGAGGTCAGATTTCAGCTTACAAACTCATTTTTGGTTATACAATTACAAGACCTTCTGTATTGGCTATCTGTTGCTGAAGAACAAATTACTCCTAAACAAGCTTTTATTGTCTCAAAGATTCTGTGGGTCAGGAGTCTGGGCATGACTTAGCTGGGTGCCTCAGGCTCAGGGTCTCTCCCAAGGTGCAGTCAAGCTGTCAGCTGGGGCTGTGGCTACGGTCATCTCAAGCCTTAACTAGAGTTGAAAAATCCACTTCCAGCTCACTCAAGTGGCTGATGGCAGGAGACCTCAGTTCCTCTCTGTGGCCTTCTCCATATGCTGTCCGAGTGTCCTCATGGCAGCTGATGAAGAAAGAAAAGGGAAGGGGAAGAAGATAGGGATGACAGAGAACCCAAGTCAGAAGCCACCGGCTCTTTGTAACCCAATATTGGCAGTGACATCCCATTGTTTCTGCCATATTCTACTTGCTAGAAGAGTCTCTAGGTCTATCCCACACACTAGGGGAGGAGATTACACAAGCGTGGCATACCAAGAGGCAGGGATCACTGGGGACCGTCATAGTGGCTGCTGACCAAATCTTCCATCTGATCATACCGGCAAACTCCACTGATACATTCTTCAATTTGTTTATGTAAATACAATTAACGGCAAGACACAGACCAGATGGAAAAAGACATGCTTTGTCACTGCTATACCTTTGTCTCAGTCACTTGTATTTTCCTTCTTTGGGGAAAACAAGTTATAGCACTGACTTACTGATGAAAATCATTTCATAGAAAGTTTCTCTCTATCTATCTATTCTAATTATTTATTTATTTAGAGACAGGATTTCATTTTGTCCCCTGGGCAAGAGCACAGTGGTGCAAACACAATTTACTGCACCCTTGAATACCTGCGCTGAAACGATCCTCCCACCGCAGCCTCCTGAGTAGCTGGGACTACAGGCGCGTGCCAAGACATCTGGCTAATTTTTTTTTTTTACTTTTTATAGAGACAGGGTCTTGCTATTTTGCCTAGGCTGGCCTCCAACTCCTGGTCTCAAGTGATTCTCCTGCCTCAGCCTCCCAAAGTACTGGGATTACAGGTATGGTCCACTGCTTCTATTTATTTTTATAACAAGATATTGATGAAGACATTTAAAGCCAAAAAGAGTGTAAAATGTAAACCAAATAATATCAATGAGGAGACTGGGTAGAGGCTCTCATGTTGTTTCTAATGTTCCCCATATTAGTGATAATATGAACTCTTTCAATAATCCCCTAAATAGTGGAATTCACATCAGGCCAACAGTCCTCTAAAGTAATTCAGAGTGGGGTGAGGAGGTGGGGGATCCAGGTAAGTGACATATATGTGTGTGTCTGTAGATACGACTATATGTGTATATGTGTATATATATTACGTGTGTATATATACATGCCATTGTTAACCAGCATCTAAGGACAAGAAGCAGGGGGCTCACTTTGTTCTTACCAAATTCACAAACCATCTGGTTTGGCCATTGGAGAAATTCGTGTGACTTACCTGAATGGTAATGCATGAAATCAAAGTAGCACACAGAATTATGAAACACCAGTAGCTGAGAGGGGCTAAATTGGCCTGGGCAGGTGGTGGGATTCCAGGAGGGTACATAAACAGGTTTCCGGAAGGGAAGTGACAGGCTTGCCCTTTGCTACGTGACTTTGTTAGCATTCATTTGTAGATATTCTCTGACAGGCAAGGGGGAATTGCTCTGAGTCAGAAAAGTAAATACTAATACCACTTTTCAAGCATAAAGGAACTTTAAAGAATCCCTGCCAGCTGTCTAGAAACATACATATGAAGGCACTTACATTCTACATTTACTAGGAGGAACAGTTAAATTGCCCAAGTTATTTTCAATGTCGTTTTAACTTTGTCACACACATCCTATTATATAAACACTATACTAATGTAAATTATTCACCTTTTAAAGTTACTTTAAAAATCTTTACTTTTAGTCAAATACCTATTTCTGTTTACCAAGAATTCTTTAAAGCTCTGTCTACAACTTAAATATGTACACATCTTTAAAAGAAAAGCTTATTTTCCAAGTAATGCCCACAGAATATTTATTCTATTTTAAAGCTGCATTTACATGACAAAGCACTAAACTAAAACTTAGTATGGGGGAGAAGGGATAAGTCCTAAAGCAACTGTGAAGCTGGTTTCTTCAGGATTAGAGACATTCCAGCCCTCCCCACTGCCAAGGGTGGGTCAGGTTGGGAACAAATTGACCCAAAAGTAAGCCTCAATGTCATTCCTACACCAACTCCCTGTAATAATTTATAGTCTGCAATCAAAATAAAATAATCTCTTCAAAAATCTTGCTTTTTTATGGTTCATACTACAAATTAATTCTCATTTTCAGTTCATATTTCACCAGCTTAATTTTTGATCCACTAAGGTAGAGAAATCACACTCTTTCCGATGACAGTCAGATGTACCTAAGCTCTAAATATATTGTGATCTCTGGGTTACAGCAAGTACAAGTAATATCTAAGTTGTCCAAGTTACTTTCAATGTTGTTTTAACTTCATGAAAATATTTAATGACAATTTTTTTAAACTGCCCATGAAAAAGAACATTCTCCCGTTTGAAGCTCTGCCACCACCAATAAAATGGTTAGCCTCAGTCCAGAAGGTGCAGACTGTATTTTTATTCCTCTGTTCCATCAAATCAGCATATGATGGTAAGTTTCTGGATTCCTTCAGTTAATTATTTCTTGCCGGATATTTACTGGTATTTTAAAACACACTTTTTATAAGTAATTTAACAAGAAATTGATTAACTTTAAAGGTCAATTAAAATCAAGTCCTAGTGAAGACTTTTGGTGTGTGCACATATCTGCAGGCATGTGAAAAAAGGAGGGAGAGAGGAAGGAGAGAGGGAGAGAATAGTTGGGGGAGGGGAGTCTAATACATCTCCTGGTACATAGCAGGCATACAATAAGTAGCATTTTTCCACTCTTTCTCTTCCCAAATAAGAAAATTCAGGCCGGGTACAGTGGTTTATGAGTGTAATCCCAGCACTTTGGAAGGCCGAAGTGGGAGGATCACTTGAGGCCAGGAATTCAAGACCAGTCTGGGCAACATATCAAGACCCCATCTCTACATAAAATAGAAAACACAGCCAGGCGTGGTGACTCGTGCCTATAGTACCAGCTACTCAGGAGTCTGAGACAGGAGAATTACTTGAGCTTGGGAGTTTGTGGTTGCAGTGAGCTATAATGATGCCACTATACTCTAGCCCAGGCAACAGAGCAAAATCCTGTCTCAAAAAAAAAAAAGAAAAGAAAAGAAAAGAAAAGAAAAGGAAAGAAAAGGAAAAAGAAAATTCACTGCAGTGTGCCATGGAGAATGAGGTGTTCTGATTATTCAGATAGTCCTAGGTTTATCATAGTTCATACTTCATAGGGTTACCATATAAGCCAAGTGAATCTGTTGAAAACATTGTTTTCATTATATTATGCCCCTACCAAGGCTCCATCTCATCCAGCAACTAAAGTCAAAACTCTTCTGCCCACTTTTGGGTCCCCCATAATCTATCTTACCCTACTTGTACAGCCCAGTCTCCAACTAATTCCCAACAGAAAGGCTCTGCTAGCTGGGTCTATCTCCTTTCAGCTCTTCTTTACCTCTGGGCCTCTGAAAATGCTGTTCCCCCCATTCCACCTAAATCTCATCTCTGGCTTGAAACTTAAAAGTACAAAATGATGGTGAGAAGTTTTCAGAAGAGAGTTTATAGTTCTCAGCAACTAATTTAAAAGTAAATTAATTCCATGTTATTTTATAGGAAACGTGTTCCAAATATCAGTCCCAGACCGACTTCTGTGAAGCCACCATGTTGGATCTGTGTTAAACAACCTTCAGTGGGCACCGAGGGCACTGAAGAGCCAACTGTTGAAGATGGAGTCCCACTCTGGCCACCACTCACACAGGGTAATGGGTGTTAACCATTATCTTTACCATCAACACATCTTGTTCTCACTCCCTCCACTTCCTCTTTTCCCTTCTCAGGTGTGCATTAATTTCACAAATATTTATCAAACGCCAACTGATACAAGTTATTATGCAAAGTACTGAGAAAGTACCTATAGATAGACATGTCTCTACCCTCTAGGACCGTGGTCCCCGACCTTTTTGGCACCAGGGACCATTTTCATGGAAGACAATTTTTCCACGGCCTAGGGCCAGGGGATGGTTTCAGGATAATTCAAGCACATTACATTTATTGTACATTTTATTTTTATCATTTTTACATTGTAATATATAATGAAATAATTATACAACTCACCATTGGTTGGGGACCCTGATGTAGGAGCTCACTGTCTGCTAAGAAGTCTCAGAACGATGAGCTTCATTAAAGCACTGTAACAGGATAGGACAGTCAGTTAATTCCAACTCTGAGACCATCTGAGAAGGCTTCAAGGAGGAGGTGGCATTTGAGCTGGGCCTTGAAGGATGAGGAAATGGGAGGAATAGACAATTCAGGTAAGGAAGCATGAAGAAGGTGTGGCTAGAGGGTAAGAGGTGCAACTGGAGGAGCAGATTGGAGCCAGGGCCTTGAATGCCACATTCAGGAGTTAAGGTTTTAAGGCATGTGATTTTTGTGCCAACCATTAATATGATTAAAATTGTGTTTTCTCAGCAGAATTTGGGGACTACCGGGAGAAGGGCAAAACTCAGGTGAGAGATCAGTGGGGGAACCTGAGAAGGTCACCTTCATGACCTTCTGGTGGCACATTGAATTTTGAATTTGAGGACAGATAGTAGGAATGGAGGAGAGGAAGGACTTGGTTTTCCTTTTCTTCTTTTATCTTCTTTCACTCTCTCTTTTGCCCTGGCCCTTGCTCTCCACCTCACTCTTGTACACATCTTCTCTGCCTTTAGCCTAGGCATTCCTGGGGACTCTGGCTAAAGAAGCAGTTGAGCCCTGGGTTTAGTGCAAATGCAAAAGTTAAAAACTAGGTCCATATCTCCATTTCCTTTTTCATTCCAAAGGATGGGGCTTACTCTTGCCATTAACAACTGCAAAATCCCACCCAATTGTAAACCCAAGAATTATTTTAAGAGACAGGAGGTAAAAGAAATGACATTTTCCACCAGTCCTAGAAACTCTACTTATTAAGTCTTATTTTTTAAAATGTGAACAGTGATATTAAGGGGACAAGAATGAGAACTGTGGGTGAGTTCTGGAGAGTACAATGGGAACATCTTTCATGGAGATATTTCAGTTGTTACATTGACTTTCCTTCCTTTTCTATTTCAACAAAGTATTTCATGCTTTGGAAAACACATAGCTGGATCTTGGTTTTAAACAAAGATAGCATCCCTTAGCACTCTTCAATTTCCTGTTTCCTCCTCTTCCTTCTACCCAGCAAGATATTATTTGCCCCCAGGAGCAATTTCCCTCTACATATCGAGATCCTGAAAGTGATGTCATTCAGACTTGGCACAGCTCCGTGCTTTTTATAGGACCTCCTTGGTGCTGGTCATTTTTAGTTTGTGATTTTTTTCGATTTTTTGATATAAATGGAGCAATCAACTATCCAAATGCACTTCAGCCTCCCTGAACAAAATTGCATTTGCCTTGGTAACATTTGTTTATATTGGGGTGCCTTTTCTTTTCTCTTTTTCATAATTAGGTGAGGCTCAAGGAAAGTGCTAAAAGTGTAAGGTTAGAAACCGGTGATAATAATTTTTATGGTGAGAATAAGTGACCAAATCTAGCCTAGGACTACACTTGAAGTCCCATTCTGGCCACCGCACATACAAGAGATGGGTTTCAGTCTCTATGCCCCTGTCATTACATTTTGCTCTGTCCCTTCACGCTCTGTGCAAGGGACAGCAAGTCATGCCCTCTTACAGGTCACACTGTAGAGCCAGTATGGTATAAAGAGAGACTGAGGCTGTCCTACACCTCTTCATCATGGACCTCCTTGGCACAAAGTTCCGATCATTTCTGTCATGAGACATTCTTTGATTTAATGGGCAAAAATCCAGGAGTAATTAAGACAATAATAGTACACATCCAACAAGAAAAACATGCCTTGTTTAAACAAGAAATCCCAGCAGCATTGAAGGCAGTGATTCTGCATCTTTGAGGAGGGAAAAGATCTCAAAATCAAAAGCAACAGCCATCAATGACTTATTAAGCTCCTCTTTGGCAGAAAGGAAAAATTTACTGATTCATTTTACTTTTTTCTGGTGAGACCATGGGAGTGGGAGAAGTTAAGACTTGAAAATTTCTCCCAAAGGTCTAAATGTTGCAGAGAACTATTTTTTATCATAACTAATTTCATAAAATAAAACAAAAATTATCAAAGGGCACTCACTATCTTTTTTGTTTAATCTGGTAGTAGGATAAACAGTATTATATAGTTACAACTCCCTACTAGCCTTTTCTTGAACCCTGAAAAAAAAAGCCTTTACAAATAACACAGTAGAAGCTTCATAACGCAATTCCAGTTGTTTTCTTTCTGTTAAATCTGTAATTCTATCCTGATTTTATCTCTCTGAAGACTTCTGGATATTTACAACATAAGGAAAATCTTGTTTCCCTGACTCAAGGCCTTCACGGAAATCATAATCATAAACGGCATTTCAATTTAAAATAAAAATGGTAAGTTCTAGAAATTTTCTTTATAATTTACAAAAAGAAGTTTGAATTCAACTAGATTCCCTAGTATCTATTTCCAAAGATTCATTCACAACTGTTTTTCAGAAAACACTTTCCAAAAATTATTCCAGAAACCTTGTTATGCATAACTTCCTTGCTGAATATCTCCAGTCTAGTGCTAATTTGTTTTTCTCAGCTGCTTCTTCGGATCCTTCAACGCTGTTGCTAAACTCTCTTCCCTTGGCTGACTATAATTGTTCCTTATCAAGGTGATTTCTGAACGTTTCAGGAAGAAAATAGACAGGAAAATATGTGTTATTTTCTTGAAAATACCTCATGTGAAACAATATTTCAGCAATGACAAAAAGCAATACATGGTGTGCATTTTACTTCGGGTTCCTAGTTGCCCAGAGAGAAGTTGGCTAACTACCAGTTAGAGGCGTCCCTAACACCCCAGTTAGTGAGCTGTGTCCCGTTTCTAATCCCAGCGTGAGTTTCTCAGCACTTCTTAGGGGACAATTTATGTCTTGTGAGTTTTGTCAAGTTGGGAAGGGCCTACTAAAGGAGAAGCCATTTGCAGAATCAGGGTTTGCTTCAAAGGTCCTAAGAAAATCCTTGAGACATCACAGTTGAAAAATATTTGAAGATTGTTCACTTGAGTAAATACTTAAGCCTGCCCTCCCTCACTTTCTCCGGCCTGTAGCCATATTACTCACCCTCAAAGAATTCATCAATATTCAACTGGCTCTCTAATTTGCTGATGTAGCAAAAGGAGTTTAATAAAGAAAGCTGTTGCAATTTTTCTTTGGAGAACATGCCACAAACTCAACTTTTATCTTAAATCGCTGGAATCTTCTGCCCTTCTACTAATTTAGGTAGGGAAATGAATACTCACACGCAGCAACCCAAGGAAATTTACCCACGAAGCAGAGCCTTAAAAGTCCAGGAAAGCCTTTCACCCCAAGGACACCAGAACTTTATAAATGATCTATCCAAGGATTTAGAAGCTTGTTCAGTCACGTCTTACAGCCCGGCAAACTTTCAGCCCACGAAGGGTTTTGAAGATGTTAACAGGAAAATTGTAGTTTAGTATAATAATAAGAGGTTTTAGCGCCCACCAAAACCGGACAAGTATCAGCCCTTGTAAAACCTTTCCTAAAACGAAAATTTTGCTCTGTAAACTCTTTTTGGTTAACTTTTCAAAACAACTTTGCAGACCCTGGAAGACTCTGCGGTCCACTTCCCCACCACCACCCGCGCAAAAAAAAAAGCGGAAGATGCCAGCGAAAGGCCACGCAACGCTTGCAATGCCTTGGGTCTTCGAGATCGCTCTTGCAAAGAAATTTAAGATTTTACATAAGCTCTACAGAAATATCACAATTAATTGCATGCCAGAGTTAAGTAGTTCAACAGAAAACTCAAGCGCGGAGCACGGTGGAAGCTGTGGTTTTATTTTTGTATACTGGTTTTGTGTGCGTGCGTGTGTTGCTATTTTCTTTCGGCACCTGAATTTATTTTCCCCAGCGCCCGCACGCGCTTCCTGGCTGTCCCGCGCGCCGTCTGCAGGCCGAGACAGCCACGGCCTGGCCGGGGAGTGCGGGGGACGCCGGCCGCAGCAGCAGCAGCGGCGGGCGCGCGGCTTGGCTCCTCACGGCCGGCGGGTTTCTTTGCTCGTCCGCGGCGCTGGGGAGCCCACGGAGTCCGAGTCGGGCCGGGGGTCGATGAAGGCCACGAGGAAGTGCCCCCCTAAACCGCCCCGGGGCGAGCGCGCTCTGCAGTCCCGGAGCGCTACGCGTCCAGCTGCCCACCTGCCCCAAGGTTCCCGTGGCCCTTCCCTGCCTGCTTCTGGCGCCCAAGGTCGTGGCCGCCTCAGGCCAACGCTACCCATTGCTCTTCCCGTCCAGATTCCGCTGGGTTTGAGCCCTGTTTGCTCTCAGATTTGTCCCATCCGGGACAGGGAAAGAAAAGGAAGCCGCGTTCATTTTCTTAGACAGTGTCCAGGCGCTACTTTATAAGGGATTTCTCCCATAATTTTTATTACGGTACTTTGCAAATATTCAGGAAAGTTGAAAGAACAGTACAAGGAAAGTCTGTTTATCCCCCATCAGGGTGCAACAACTCTTTAACATATTGCAGTACTTTCTCTCTCTTTCTCAGTGCGTGTATGTTAGCTGCATCATTTGAAAATTGCAGACATCGTGGCATTTCACTTCTGTATACCTCAGCTTGCATCTTCTAAGAATAAGGAACTCCTCCCGCTTACCTCCAGTACCATCCTCGTACCTACAAAACAGCATCAGCCGTAATAGCATCTAGCATCCACAATAAAGGTTCGTTTCCCTCCTGTTTCCCTCACTTCAGTCATAAAATCAGTTTCTTTCCTTCGACTGGGCATATGTGTAAACTATTGTTTCCTCCCTCTGTGCAATAAATGCCCCCCAAAGGACGCGTGGGGCTTGCCTTTTCCTGGGGACTTGTCTGAGAACTTGCCAAGGTGGCGAGGGCAGGGGAGTCCCCAAGATCCGCACTGAAACGCGTGGGGGGAAGAGCTATATTCATGCGTTCTAGCCCAGCCCCCAGCCCCTGTTTTCCTCTCTCTAAACATTTCAGGTACCCCCTGGGAGCACAGCACTAAAGGCTTTGCTCAGCCACCTTAGACCCTCTCCCCAGTTGAAAGGACACCAAGAGGGGACTGCAGGGCGCTGGTGAGTGCGGGGTAGCGTCCATCGGGTGAGTCTCTGGCTGTGGGCTGCACTACCTTGTGCCCTTGGCTTTGCCATTTTGCGTTCTCTCCTTTTCCTCTCGGAATCCCAGCTATTCTACTCTGTATCGGCTACTCTGGGCGCCTTGTGTGTGCCCTTCTTGGCCCTTCCCGGCCGCTGGCCAAGGCGTTGGCGTCGAGCGCCCACACAACCCCCCACCCCTTCCACCCCGCGCGCGCTCTTCCCCTCCCCCCTTCCGCCCCCGGGCCGCGGGGAGCGGGCGATCGGGGGCGGGGAGCGGGAGCACCGCGTGGCCACGCCCCCGGAGCCGGCTTTTTCTAGGGCCGCTGCGGGCGCCTCTCCACTGGCCGCCCCGCTCGCCTCCCTGGGTGCGCTCAGCTCCAGCATTTGCTCGCCTCCGCTCCGCCTCCGCCACGACGCTCTCCAAGCTTCGGCTGCAGCCACCCTCCGCCCTGCGACCCCAGCCCCCGGCTCTCCGTCCCTGTTGCTCGGTGCCTGGCACCTCGCGCCCTATGACCTAGCCGTCTCCCGAGTCCCGGCCCTGCTCTCCGCCCTGGCCCCGCGCTCTTGCTGTCTGTGTGCCGTTCTGTCGGTCGGTCTGTCTCGCTCTCCGCCTCCCCATTCCGTCCTTCCTCCCCCTGTCTCGCTTGCTCTCTCCTTCGCTAGCTCTCCGACGGTGAAACAGCCTCGCGGGAAAATCCCAGAAACCTTTGCAAAAAGCTTACAATGAAATTTAAGAAGTTCTTCGATTTCGGCGCCATTTTCGAGTGGAGCGAGAGGTGACATGCGATTTTTTTTAAAGGGACTTGTTGGCTGGAGTTTTTCCCGATTGTAATGGTAGTTGCAGCAGACAGAAAAAAAAAAAATCTGGTGATAATTCTGAAACAGTTCTGTGTCGCTTTGGGGTGGTAAAGCACTTTTGGGGGCCGGGGTGGGGGCGAAACAGAACTTTAAAGTGTTTAGCAAATGAGTGCGGCCGGGAAATTTCTCAGGAAACGGGCTGCAAAAAGCTAACATGGAGGGGCGGGGAGAGAAAACTGAGTAAGGGGCAGTGACAGACTGTCAGGTTCGCTGGGGTCGGGAGCGACTGGTTTTGACAATATGTAAATGGACGTTCCCTGATTCTTATTTGCAAGCAGTAAAATAGGTCTTGGAAAGAAATGTGTGATTAATTTTACATTGTCTCTCCAGAATTAAAACTTTCAAGGTTGTTTAGTTTTCCCTATAGGAAACTTGACATTGGGAAAGTTTGGCTCGAATGCGCCCAGGGAAGGCACATAGTGTGTATGGGGTGTGGGGGTCGAAGGCATCTTAAAAGACAAAACGTTGTAAAATATGAACAGAGGAAGAGGCGTATTCTTTGGCTCTTAAATCATTTGGCAAAACACATCGCAGTTCAGAAGGGGGTGGGGCTATGGCAACTTGAAAGTATCAATTCTTTGTCTATTGTATCAGCTAATGACCAGCTCCAGAAGTGACAAGATGCCTCTTTGTACCTCTTTTCGTAAGTATATTTTAGTCTAAAGGGAAGTATGTAAACTAGGGGATCGAGGTAGCTTTTTAGGGATGTAAGTCGTTGTACTGTCTCTGGGAGAGAAAAAGGGGGATAAGTGAAAGGGATAAGTGAAATGAATTTGATTCCAAAGAGTTTGCAAAGCAATCTGGAAGGGAACTTCGCCTTTGACACCGATGCTATTTCGAAGGAACTTGTGTTTTTCCAAGTAGTCGACTAAGGAAATGGTAAATTAGGGGTGACTTTAATATCTAATGTGATGGCTCACATATTTGCGTAGAACATAAAATAATTGGGAGAAAGTTGTGGAGTTTTAAAGTATAATTGTCCACTTTCTAAACATGTTTTTTTTCTTTTTAAGGGCAACCAACGACATTTTTCTCCATTAATCCCAAAGGTCATTTTAAAAATTGTTTGTAATTATAATAGCCAAAACAAAGTGGAATTTAAAAATACTTAATTGTCCCGATTGAGGGAGTGAAGTTATTATTAATGACTTTGTTTACCATGACATTAATAGTGTATTTGTTAACACTGGACCTCAGTCTGTGGTTTTAATGAATTTTGTACTTAGTTTCATTAAATACTCTGCACATTTTATTAACTAATAAATAAGATGCTTAACATTCATTGTACTGGTTATGAAAAATCGACATAATTTTTAAATGAAACAAAATACTTAGAAAACATGGATACTTTGTCAATTACTTGTACCAAAATGTATTTTAACTTTCAAAACCATTACAGTTTTGCACTGGTTTTGTTGTTTTAACTTTCAACTTTATGATTTAGGGTGGGTTTTTTTTCATATGCTTAATTGAATATTTTGTTTAAGAGGGGAAATGCATGCAACTTATTGCTAATATGTGTCCATTTTAAAAAGGAAATGTGGTATCTAATGAGTTAATCGTTAAGGAGTATGCACAGTGCCGGCCATTTCAGGACATGAAAGAGTTTCTGTGGAGCTGCTTGAAACAGAAAGGAGTGATTTGACATCAAGTTTTTAAACTTTGCGATTTATGTTTTGGTAGGTGGCATTGATAGGTACAAATTATTTATAAATAAGTTTGAGTAGCCAGTTTAATATGTAAACATCCAGGTATTTGATCTACAGAAAGTTCTCTCTCATTCTTTGATGATCTTAAAAATAACTCAAAACAGAGTGTTTACTGTAAGAATGAAAACAGCCGTGAATTAAAAAGGACATCTGATGCTTGTATAGACAGATGTATATTTCACAGCTATAGTGTACATTAAAATCAGCTGAAGCAGCCAGAGAGGTTTTGGTTATTTGCTTTCAGTCATCGTTGTCTATTTCCAATAAATGAAAAGTTTT
Organism: Mirza zaza; assembly: GCA_008750895.1. Taxonomy (NCBI): domain Eukaryota; kingdom Metazoa; phylum Chordata; class Mammalia; order Primates; family Cheirogaleidae; genus Mirza; species Mirza zaza. The sequence goes on from VSMD01096714.1 coordinate 42,148, forward strand.
GTTTTTTTGTAATGGGGACAATGAATGAGACTTGTAACATGCAACAAAAAGAAGTTTTACCAAGATTCGAAGCTGGCAAGAGTAATCCAGATGTAGCCAAATTGCCTCCATTTATTTAATTTTATTAATTGTCTACTTTCAGAGGTAAGATTCTCTCCCACCGCTCTGTTTTTCACCACTACACTTTTCCAAGATTCATCCACGGGGGAAAAAATTGACAACCATATCCTCCACTCCACCTGCAGATCCTACAAATCAAAGGGCGAAGTTAGGAAAAGTACGTCAATTTGGACTGAGGTGGCCTAGTCATGAGTTTTGCTTATTTCTCGCCCTTGGGTGGGGCAGGGCTTCCTTCAGTCACCAAGTCTTTCTTCACCTGCAGGTACCCCAGAGCGATCCCCCTTCGTTGACTCCGAGGGGATGCAGCAGCAATTCATGTTTTGAAGTGCTCTAAATGGTTCAAAACGTGAGGCGCTGCTATACCCCCTCGAGGGGAAGGTAGAAGGTGGGACTGTGCCGGAAGCCTGTTCCTGCCACCAGGCCCCGCTCCCTGCCAGGCCAGCTCTGGAGCAGGTAGGTGGGCGGGGGCTTTGGTCTCTCTTCCTGGTCAGGCTGCGCCCTTCCCCGCCCACTCCACAGGGCCTTGGTCCGGGAAGGGTGGCCTTGCTCTTCGGGGTGGGGAAGTTGGGGGGGCAGCCAGGGGTGCTCGCAGGCTGTGCCAGCCTGGTAGGGACGCGGTGCCCCACACTCAGCCGTGCCCTAGCAGCGGGAACAGTACTGCAGTGAGTGATCAGTGCTCTGGAGTATTGTTGCTGCTGCCAGGGTAAGTCTGGGACTCCTGCACCGGCCCACACACCAGGTAAGTCCAGCGCCTGCAGCATCAGCCTGGGAGCAGTGAGACTGGAGACTCCATCAAACATTTACCACTCTTTGAATATATGGCTGGGCCTAAAAGGTGCTTCCTTTTAGCACCCCTTTTCCTGCCCAGGTGGAATGTAAACGACTGAAAAAAAAAAATCCCTTCCTAGTCACTTAGAATACCACCCACAGGACACCAACGAAGAGGACCCATCTTCAGTCCCCAACAAGGAAATCGGGTGGGAGGGATTGGAAAAGGACTAAGGAGAGGTGGGAATGGTGACCGGCTGCAAGCACTCCCCTCTCTGTGGTTCCTGGTAAAGGGGCTTACTCCTGAGAGTGGAAAGGACTTTGGAGTTCAGGGAAGATTAATGAGCCCCTTCCCCACATCCATGCCTCCCTTCCCCCCAGCTGTGTTGGGGGAGCTTCATTGAGCTCCCAAGCAGGATCCGGTGGTGGGGGGCGAGGCATGAGGCCTTGAAGGCCAGTGAAGCACCAGGCCAGTGAAGCCACCATGCTGACCTGCCTGACGCTTGCCGACAGCACAGGGACCTGAGAGCTGGCTCTGGAATGAGGCTCTACATTTCTAGCTTCTTTTTGTCCCCTCCCCCAAAATCTGATACCAGCATTCCACCCTGGAGGCGCCACCCCAAGGACACCTTTGTAGCCCCAGGGCCCTCACAGAAGACACCTTACAGGAGGACCCACTGGCTTGACAGTTCCTGAGAAAATGGCCGGACTTGTGCTGTTGATTCAGGGGCCCATCTAGACTCCAAAACTCTGGGCGCTATTGCTAATTAGTGCTGCACAACTGTCGTCCTCTAAAGCCATCTCCACCCCTCACTGGGCTGGCATTCTGAGCCTTTGGTGGGAAAACGGGGTTCTGAGTCTCCTGCCTGGCAGCTTGATGGCCGGCATAGAAAAGACAGCTAATGCTCTGAGCTCCCACTTTTCCTGTGAATGTTTAGATAGTTTTTTGATCTGAAGCATGGTCAGGTAAATGACTATTGGCAAACACAAGGCAGGCGTGAAATCTTTGCCACGCTTTGTCACCTTAAAGGACAACCAAAACACTTGGCGCACACCCCTCTCGTCTGTATGGGCTTCCTGGAACTGGGCTTACCAGGGAGGGCTGGCCCCCAAGAGGACTCCCGGGGGTCGCTGGAGGTCCTGGAGTCCAGAGTTGGGACTCCGGCCCCAGCGGCCCAAAACGCCGCCCTCCCGGCCCGCGCTGACCCTCATGCCCCCAGGGACTCTGAGACCTGGAGGCCTCTGCCCGGCCTGCGGCCCGGGCCACCGCCCGCGGCGACTCCCAGGCCGAGAAGCCCCAGCGCCTCTCCCGCCCCGCCCGGCCACTGGCCCCCAGGCCGCAAGGGCGAACAGGTTCCCGCCTCCGCCTGCCTTTGCCCTTGGGGGTCGGGGACACAGCGACTCTCCTTCTGCCTCTCACTGGCTTCCCTTCCCCCTCTCTCCCGCTCCGTATGCTTCCCCCTCGAGCCAGAAGGAGGCCCTGTGCTAGCCGCCCTCCCCGAGGACCCAGCCCGCGCCATCCGGCTTCCTCCAGTGGGTGCCTGCAGGACCCAGGTGAGACGCCGGGCCGGTTGGGGACGCGAGGGGCGGAGGGCCGGGAGCGAGTGATCCTGACTGGGCGGCATTGCCTTCCAGAATCGAAGCGGCCCTTTGCCCGGGGCTCCGAGAGAGGCATCGAAATTGAACTCGTCCACACAGCCCCCTGACTGCGTGGTGCCCATTTCTGACTTAAAACATTCCTTGCACTTTTGTTTACACACTCGAAGTTTCAGTGTGCCTAGATTTTCCTCCAAGGACAAAAATGTGAATAAAGCAATATTTTAGTCAAACATTTCTGTGTCAATTAAGAAGATGGCAATTTGTTCCAGACTATAAATTCTCTTTAACAACTCCCTAAGGTATTCTTTTAAATTGTTTTTTCAACATTGCTAAATGTCCATCATAATGTGTGGGAGACTTATATAAAGTGAATCAATTTATAGTCGGCTGATTCATTGATCCAGTGTTACCACCTCCAACAAGGCACCTTTCCAGTATTTTCTTGTTTTTTCCCAACACATGTTATTTGTTAGTGAGGAAGCTGCGTGCACGTGGCATTGTATAAAGTTTCTTAGACAGCCCTGGCCCTTAAGCTAGGAAAAGCTTAGCCTAGCTCTAAATCTAAAATTCGACATTTCTATAAGTTGTGAGACAAAGATACACAGGTTACTTTGATAAGCTAGAATGGAACATAATTTTTTAAAAAGTTTTAATCATAGGAAATGTTTTTAAGGCATCCAACTATCTCCAGTTAGCAGTACTGATTTTTTTTTTCCCAAAAAGGGAACACTACATCAACACTCTTGGCGGGGATCTGGACACAGAAGACTCCTCTTTCAAGAAAATACAATCATTTCTCAAAGGCTATAATTTATATGCATTTTTAACTCACTAAGTATTGAAAACCACCAAGTGTCCCACAGTAAGAGGGTAAAATATAATCAATCACTCAGTGTAATATTATACATCCTTTAAAAATGCTATTGGAAAATGTTTTATGATCTGTAAGTCAAAAGAATCCTTTCCCACCATTTCTTTCTCCCTGCTGATCCCCCATACCCACACTTCTTTGTTCCAATTGGCATGTGAACTTGGTATTCCCGCCAAATGAGTCAGTCAATTGATTTGAACAGATGTGTGTCCACGTTACTTGGAGAACTAGATGCCAATAACCAGGAGGGCCACAGAAAAAGGCAGTTGTTGCAACTCTGTAAAAAATGTATACATGCAGACAGACAAGGACTAAAGTGGAAGCTCATACAAGAAAACAGTTGGAAATACTCCACTGCTGGGAGATTGAAAGATTGTACACTGCTTTTGATTTCCGTTAATACGGGCAATTGTCCCATTAAAAAAAAAAAACCTCATAAGGACTCTGCAGTGCAAATTATTTTGCTGATTGTCTTAAAACACCATTGAACTCATCAAGGCAGATGGGGCAGCAGGGGACTGGGTTTGTCCCCTGAATCATGGTCTGTAGAGCTCAGGACAACACTTGCAGAAAACGTGAGCCTACAAGATGAGAGTTAACTTATAGGCAGCTTTCCTGAGAGACTGCATAATGAAAATAAAAATAGGTTCAAAAAGCATGTTTTGGGAAGATCAATCAAAGTTTGTTGATAGAAATTAAAAGACTTGAGTTAGGAGCTATATCCAAGTTAGCATACGATTTTAGAGATCTATCTTCCCACTGGCCTGCAGTGTTACTTATTCTCATGACCCTAGAACTTTACATATGCATTTGTATGAAGAGTTAGTACATTATTCTCAAATGAAAAAAGTGTATATATACACCAATTGTAGCAAGTGTACATCTCTCCCTGACCTCTACGTCCCACTCAGTCCCTCCCATCAGTTACTGCTCAGTGAATGAACAAGGATCTGCTAGATCTTTCATATTTCACCTATCTGCCACCTTAGCCTCCCTCCTCAGCTCCACAATTGATCTCTTTGGCAAGTTGAAAGAGGCTGAAACCCCTGTGGAGATAGTAAGTTGAGCCATTAGGGAGGAGCCCTGAAAGACTTCCACTTCCTGTGGTCGCTCTGGCTTTGGAGCACTCCCCTTACACTATTGAGCTCTATACACTGAGCAACTGGTGGGAGTTTGGGAAGATGGCCCCAGCTTCACCGCTGTCAGGGAGCTGAGAACAGTGCAGCAAACTGAGAGTCTTGGTTGCTTTGAAGTCTGAGTCTCCCAAGGCATCTCCCTCACCTGATCCTCATTCCCACCCCCACTTGCTATCCAGACCACACCACACTATTATTCCAAGACCAGACCTTTTAAAAGCCTGGCCACAGAATCCTCAGAATCATAATAATCCCAAGATCTTGCTTTTGTGTCATGCTTTTACATATTTTCCAAATTCACTCATATTTTTTATTTGTAACAACTTTAAACGAGATACATAGATAAGGCAAAGAAACAATTAAAAACAAGACAACTGGGGCTTCTGGAGTTTAAGGATTTGTCTGAGGCTAGTCTCTGGTGCCTCTTCCTCCGGACCTCCTGCTGTGCTCCTTATGTCATTACCTGTTAATCAGAACCAACTACATAATAATGACTAGAACAGGAAATGGAGTTGAATTAGTATGTTTGGTTAGAAAAATTCCAGGTGAAACTGACTATTCTTATGGTGTGCTTTTGCCTACACACTGGACATTTCCTGGTTGAGGCCCGAAATTGGTCCCAGGATTACTCAATAGTGTTTGTAAATTACCTAGCTGTGTATGAATTGATGTGCACAAACCAAAAAAGTGTGATTTAAATTCATTTGAAACCTCTGGCCCGTATTTGTTATTTTCTATAGATTCAAACAAATTAATCTTAAGGAAGGAAGCAAACAAAATGTCCAAACATAGGGGTTAACTTAATCTAGTCACTCAATAGAACGTTTTTCAGCCATTACAAATAATATAAAAACTATAGTCATATAGTCTATAAATAACTATAAAGACTACATAGAAACCTACAAATGCCTATGATAACAAGTTTTAAAAATCAGGGCTATAAAATCACAGGGACACCATGATTGAAAAGTAGGAGTAGAAACTGGAAGAAACCTGCAGAACAAACATACTTGTTACTTAAGGGTGGTGGGATTAGAGCTGAAGTTTTTTCTTTCTCTATTTTTTCATCTTTGTTGTTGTTATGCCATTTTTTTCTGTTATGTTGTCAATTCTCTAAAAAGTCTTTAGGGGTCGTGGGTGATACAGAAATTTGGGGTCAAGGATGCACAGACCTCAGACATCTCGGGGATCATCATGTCACGAGATACCACTGTGCACTTGTGACAGATTGATAACTGAAACGTCTGAGAGCCACTCATCTTCAGAGCAACACGTGTGGTAAGTATTACAAGACCAATCGATGAAAAGATCAGCAGGAAAGTGGGCCCTAAGCAAGGAAGAAAAAGGTTGCCATGGGATGGGGAAGTGAGTTGTAGTTTCATAGGAGTATGATGGGAATGTCCTGAACTATTTGTGTCTTTAACTGTCACATTACATTTCTGTTTAATGAATTGAAACTTACATAGGGCATATGATTTTATATTTGTGCTAGAATGTTAAAGAATTTATGCTCAAGCAAACAACTGGGAAAATACTTGCTATAAGGATTATAGACACAGAGTCATCTTTAATATGTTGAGTCCTCAAAGTGGTCAAGAAAAAAAAAACTACATGAACAGAATGCCACAGAAAAAGGAATATGCTCATTTCAGTGTTTTTAAGGATAGAAATTAGGAACACCCTGAATAACCAGTAACAAAGGATTGGCTAGATAAAATATGGTGTATCTAATACAATGGAATAGATGCTTTCATTTAAAATATTGTTTCCGAAAATAATTTTTGTGACATGAGAATGCACTCCTGATATGTGTAGTGATAAAAGAAACATGCAAAATCTTTTCCCACCTAGGCAGTATAAGTATATGGAGAGCATTCCATATGCATAGTTTTGTATCAATATACAGATAAAAAGCTAAAGGAAATGTTTAAAAACTTTGTAATGGTTATCTCTGAGTTGTGATATACTAAGTTATCAGAAAAAGATGCTAAACTATTTTTGCGATGTGTTCCTAATATGTAATATAAATGTATTGGGAACATTTTGCATTCATAGTTTTGTATCAATAATATGGGAAAGAGGCTAGCAAGAATTTTACCAAAGGTCTATAAAGGTGGTTATCTCTGAGCTATGGCACTACAGGCAATCAAAGAAAGATACTAAACTGTTTTTGCGATGTGTTCCTAATATGCACTATAAATATATTGGGAACATTTTGCATGCATAGTTTTGTATCAATATACAGACAAAAGGATGGAGAGAATAAACCAAACACCTAGCGATGGTTATCTGTGGTTTGCTTTTGTGATGAAGGTAAAGTGCAGAATTATTTTTGCAATGTTTTCCTGGATATGTAATATACATGTATTGGGAACATTTTGTATCCATAGTTTTGTATCAATGTATGGAGAAAAAGCTAGGAAGAAATATACCAAAACTTTAACAGTGGTTATTTCTGGAATTCTAGTGTTATAGGTGATGTTTGTTTTTCTCTTCATGGTTTTATGTATTTTCCAAGTAATGTACAAACAACAAAATGCTTATTCTTGTAGCAATAATAAAACTTACTTTATTTTAAAAAAAGAGTTTGTATTTATTAAAACAAGAAAAAAGCATGAACGCCTGACATGGGGATGGGGGACAACTTTGGCCAGCAGTGGGCCTAGAATACATTTTCAAATCTTTCTGGGAAAACCTTACACAGCTTGAGTTGGATCTGCAGAACAAATGCGTGTTTTCATTTGCTCTTGGCAAAGGAAAGTATAATTTAAAAATATAACTGTGACAGAGTAATAATAGTAAGATTGCTAAACAGACTGCTTTCTCCTGTCTAATGAAAGTATCACTTTAAGAAGTATAGAAAGTTGAAACAGCCTCCTTTTCCTCTAGGAGCAATTCAGGAAGGTGGTACTTGGATGTTTGCCCAGGGCCTCAAGACACATTGGCCAGTTTGGGACATGCCTGAGTCAGGAGAACACCTTACAGAAAGCCTAGTTCCACTCAGCTAAATTTTTGCAGATGCAGGTAATGTCCCTTGCATTTTCCCACAAATTCTGCCGAGCTCCATGATAACCCTGGTGTTTAAGAACATACGTGATGCCCCAATTTAGGTGCTCCCTGTTCTGGTAAGAGAGACAGAACCATTTGGTAACATACCCAGCCCATGGTATGCCAAGGTACCCACCAAGGGTTTTAACGTTCCTCAATGGCACTGATTTGAACAGAGACACCACATTAGAAGAGGATGTAGGGTCCCTCCTAGCCTTTTAGAAGCACTTTGGGGTGCTCTTTTTCCCCCAAAGAATTATTTGTATTCTAGGAGGTCCATATTACTAGCAATTACTTTCAAAATTTATTTATCATATTCCTTAAAGTGGAAACTGCAGTTTCAAGGCAAAATATCCATTTTTAAAGATATTTAGAAACCATTCTTCCAATTTCCTGATGCCATATCCTTGTTCTGCTTAAGAACAATCATACAACCAAACTTGTCCTTTTGCTTAAATGTATGTGCTCCTCTTTAAGTCTTTCATAAGCATTTTTCTCTACCAAATTCTATCAATCAAAGTATGTATACAGGGTGTCTATGGCTGTCCTAGTTACTCATGGGTAGAGGAGAGAAAGGAAGAGAAGCAGGGGTTAAGGTAATACTGAGCCAGAGAGGCCTTGAACACACCAGTCTTTTCCTCTGTCTGCCACAGGGTATAGAGCAGGAATCAGCTGGGGCTTTGACCTTCTGCTGAGCCAGGTCAGACCACACAGAGAACCTGCTTTCCTAAGCTAAATACTCTAAGTGGCCTCCTTCTCCCCAGGCCTCACTCCGGTCCCTGCTAAGACAAAGAGTTGGAATAGGAGGAGAGTATGGGAGGGACCCCTTTCTAAATGGGAGGTCTTGCTGCAAGGCCAGAGAAAGGAGAGAGATCACCCCAAATTGAGCACTGATCTTAAAACCCTTTCATTTACCAGTGAAAAAAGTCTGGGGGATGGTCATGCTTAAAGCTCTGGCTCAAGGGCAGGGGGGCAAGGGCAATATGCATAACCTTAACATTTGTACCCCCATAATATGCTGAAATAAAAAAGAAAAGGAAAAAAAAGCTCTACCCTGTGAATTTCTGAACCAATAAAATGTCCTAGAATTTGGCCAGTACAGAGAGCACTCTTCCTAGTTGGGAGTATGCCAAGAGGGGCTAAGAAGGAGCCAGGAGTTTCCCTTCACTAACAGGGTCCAACCCCTCATTAAACTGAGTTGCAAAGAGAGGAAATAACTCACATAGAGGTGCACAAAAAAATGGTGGCAACGTTAGAGCTTGAACCTTGATCTCCAGGGCTTTTTCCACTGTAATACATTGGGTCTAAAGGACAGAGAGAGTGACCTGGGAAGACTCTATGAAGCATATGGGACTTGATGAGCACCTTCAAAAGTGGGTGGGGCCTGATGTGGTGGCACTGGGGCTGTAGTCCCAGCTATGTGGGAGGCTGAGGCAGGAGGATCACTTGAGCCCAGGAGTTTGAGGAGGCTGTAGTGCCCAGTAACCAGGCTGTGAGTAGCCACTGTACTTCAGCATGGCAATATAGCTAGGCCTGTCTCTATTAAAAAAAAAAAAAAAAAAGGTGAGTAGGGCCAGAAGAGGCAGAGAGGACAGGGGAGGACATTCCAGGCAGGGGAAAATGGCATGAGCACAGGCTCAGGCAGGAATGGATGTGGTGTGTCATCAGAGCAGTCAGGAGACAGTCTGGAGGAAATCGTTTAGGTCAAATCTTGCTTCTCAATGTGGGCTATGCAGACTTGAGGGTATGAGACAGTGTCCCAAGGGGTGCAAAAACCCACAAAATACATATGGCCCAACTTCCTAGAGCACAGATTTGATTCAATGGTAATTTAAGGCATTCTTTTTCTATAAAAAACAAGCACAGATTTAAAAAGATAAAACTGAGAGCTCAAAATAAATTTCAAGTTTGTTGCAGGCTCCTTTGAGCTGGCCCAGGACTCCCACTGCAGTCTCATTCTGAGGGAGTATTTGTGCACTAGTCTCTAGACATTTGGCTTTTTGTTTGTTTTTCCTGCCAGCACCCGGTCCTCCTTGTCTTCTCCTGATAACAGATCCCCAGGCTCTTTCCTTTGGTGAACTGCTCCTCCTCCACAGCAATCATGGGATTCTTGAAGAGCCGGATCACAGTAAACTGCCTGGGGCCAGGCAGGTGACCCAGGTTGGGCCAAACATATTATCCCATCCTCCTTTCCACGTTAACTGTGCTAAAGAGAGCTCATGTGATCTAACCAATTAGAGCACTTGGCTGGGATTTTCTTTTTAATACCGAAATGGAGATAGTCTCTCTTTCTTCTGCTGTTTCTAAACCTGGAGCTGTATATGGCCATGAGAGAGAAAGAGAGACAGAGACACAGAGAGAGACAGAGAAAGAGACAGAGACAGAGAGAGAGAGAGAGAAAGAGAGAGGGAGGGAGCAAGGGATGGGAAGAGGGAGGAGGAGGGGAGGAACCAATGATGTTCCTTGCTGGTTCTGGGGCCAGTTCCACTCCTGTCCCCTCTTAGTTACCAGAGCAAAATACTGTCTGCTTTTTGTTTAAGCTAGTCTCATTTATTCATTCAACAAACACTTGTCAAGCACCTTCTAAGTTCCAGGCACCATTCCTAGGGTCTGGAAAAAGAGTGGAGAACAAAAGAGACAAAGACCCTGCCCTCTTGGCATTTCCATGCTAGACTGAGCTGCATGTGCTTCTGTGGCTTGCAACTGAAACAGTGCTTGCTGCCTGCCAGGCCATGGAAGACTTTGCATATTGGCCTAAGGACTACTGTAAACAAGAGGTGAATCTTTGAAAATTCTTGAGCAGAAGAATCAGAGGATCTTTCACAAATGTCTAGATTTGAGGCCGGGCCAGCTTGGGAACAGTGAGTATGAAAAGGCTAGAATGGCTGGGACTCTGATTTGCTCAATTTGTAAAATAATCTCATGGAGAAGATGGCATACCTGAATCAAGATCCCCAGGATGAAACCCAATTTTGGAAGAAAATAAAGTGTTTCCAGGAAGTGTTCCAGGCCCAACTCCTCCTGCCCTTCTGCCCTCCCCTCATTGGGTCCTTCGGTTCAGCCTTCCCCATTCGCTCAATTTTCTCACCCTTTGCCTGTGTGTCACACTGCTGCTTGGTTTGGGGGCCCACCCATTCCTCGGGCCTGTCTGCACATGGAGTCCATATGCCACGGAGAGTGACATGTTAGGCTTCCCTCTCCCTGCCCCAATCCGCCTATCTTTTAAGACCTATTCCAAGTGCCTCCTTCTTTGGAGGACGTCCTTGACAACCCCACCCATGCTGAACCTCCTCTGAATTCCTGCCATGCCCAAAGTCCAGGCCCTTGCTTCTGGGATGTAGATTTTTTTTTTTTTTTGAGACAGAGTCTAGCTTTGTTGCCCAGGCTAGAGTGAGTACCATGGCATCAGCCTAGCTCACAGCAACCTCAATCTCCTGGACTCAAGCAATCCTGCTGCCTCAGCCTCCCAAGTAGCTGAGACTACAGGCATACACCACCATGCCCGGCTAATTTTTTCTATATATATTAGTTGGCCAATTAATTTCTTTCTATTTATAGTAGAGACGGGGGTCTCGCTCTTGCTCAGGCTGGTTTCGAACTCCTGACCTCGAGCAATCCGCCCACCTCAGCCTCCCAGAGTGCTAGGATTATAGGCGTGACTCACTGCGCCCGGCCGGATGTAGATTTTTTTCAGGTGTGTCTCCTGCAATTCAGCAGGAAGCTGCAAGAGGCCAAGAACCAGACCAGGCTCTCCTTCTTTCCTGAATTCCCCCTGGAGCTTAGCGCTGTGCCTGGTAGACTGATGGGAGTGAGCATAAAGTTGGCTCAGGGATAAGGCTATCCTAGTCCTTTGCCTGGGACAGTTCAGATTTAGGCCTATTGTACTGTCATAATTATTAGCTGCATCTTCTTTCACTCATAAAAGTGTCCCGTGATAAAATAATTGTCACCATATTTATTTCGAGAATACCTAAGAGGCTGTTGTCACAGCAGAGTCTAAGTGGCTCCTGATATAGGACAAAATATTTATACAACCAAAACAGCATAATATTGCAATTCCATGCTCTGTCGCTTGGAACTGAACATGCTCCTTGCAGAACTCTGGAAAGTCTTGCCTGCTCCAGTGCATCTGGCTCCCACACTCTCTAGCACATGAAGCATTAAAGCCACAGTCCAGCCTGTCACAAGATGCAGGTATTGTTTCTGCTTATTTCACGCCCTGAGTATGTAAAATAGCACCGTTATGCCCCACAAAGACTGGGAAGGCACACAGGCTCAGTCCAGGACCAGAAAGAACCCGCAGGCAAGCACGAATGAACCAGGAGTCCAGTGGATGGGGCAAACTGCTGCTTCGTGGTTCTTTTCAGAGTTATTTAGTTTGTGAAAGTCTGCCTCACAGGGGCAACCAGAAAAAAAACAGAAAACACCCTCATCTCATCACCCTCCCATCTCCCTCTTCTACCTCTGTCTCCCCAGAGTCATGGCTTCATCCTGCCACTGCTCCTGGCACTTAAAATGGGCAACTCTGCCTGAGATACTCACATTCTTCAGAGTAGAGTGCCTGCAAGACAAACACATCTCCCTCTGGTAGATTAAACATGGCCGCAAACTCTTTGATATTCCTCCTGTTGAGATATGTCCCCTCCCCTTAAATCTAGGCTGGCCTCAGTGACTTGCTTCCCAGTGTGGCTGCAGTGGCCTTGCAGCTTCCACAGGGTTTCTTGGAGCCTTGAGCTTCCATGTAGGAGTCTGCCTATTCTGAGGAAACTGCCCTGGAGAAGCCATGTGGAGCGATGGAACGGACAGGTCCTGAGATTACAGTAAGAACAGAAAGATACTGGGCAGCCCTAACTGTTCCAGCCTCCAGTAGTTCAGGTCATTCCAGTCGAGTCCCCAGATATCACAAGTCATCCCCACCACACTGCAGATTTATGAGCAAAATAAATGATTGCTGTCTTTTTTAAGAGACTAGGTTTTGGTATGGTTTGTTATGTCATAATTGATAAGCAGAACATTCCCTCTTGCCAGTATTGATTTATTTTTATTTTTGAGCTTTATTGAGGTGTAATCAATATACAAAAATCACATATATTTAATGTATACATTTTGATGAGTTTTTGCCAATATTGATTTATCATTTCTTGTAGCATAAGTCTGATGCTATATTAAGCTCTATACAGATGTTTGTATACCAGTGTTCAAAGCAGCATTATGTACAATAACCAAAAGGTGGAAGCGACCCAAATGTCCATATCAATGGGTGAATGGATGAACAAAATACCCATACAATGGAATATTGTTCAGCCTTTAAAAGGAAGGAAATTCTGACACATGCTACAACATGGGTGAAACTTAAAGAGATTATGCTGAGTGAAATAAGCCAGAAACAATATGACAAATATTGTATGATTACACTTATACAAGTATGTCTCCATGTGTGTACTCTGACTCATGGAGACAGGAAGTAGAATGGGGCCTGTCCCTGTCAGGGGAAAGGGACGGAAGGCGAAGGGGAGTTAGTGTTTAAGATACAGAGTTTGAGGCCGGGCGCGGTGGCTCATGCCTGTAATCCTAGCACTTTGGGAGGCCGAGGCAGGTGGATCATTTGAGCTCAGGAGTTTGAGACCAGCCTGAGCAAGAGCAAGACCCCGTCTCTACCAATAGAAAAAAATAGCTGGGCATGGTGGCACATGCCTGCTGTCCCAGCTACTCGGGAGGCTGAGGCAGGAGGATCGCTTGAGCCCAGGGGTTCGAGGTTGCTGTGAGCTAGGCTGACACCACGACACTTTAGCCCAGGCAACACAGTGAGACTCTGTCTCAAAAAAAAAAAAAATACAGAGTTTGAGTTTGGGATGATGAAAAGGTTCTGGAGATGGATGGTGGCACTAGTTGCACAATGATGTGAATGTACTTAATGCCAGTGACCCGTACACTTAAAAATGGTTAAAATGATCAATATTTTGCTATTTTTTTACTGCATTAAGAAGAAATAGGGAAAAATAAATTTATCTTAGAAAGGTCAATTAATTTAAGAAAAAATATTAAATAAATAACAGCCTAGATGATATTCAACTGAAACAATCTATTACCACCAGTATATTGCCCCAGTCTGTTTTGTTGTAGAAACCAAAAAAATTAATCATTCAATCACTCAATCAGTGCACATGAATTCTAAGGATTTACTTGTCTGGATGGTCTTTTAAAAAGCTATTTTAGTGGGCAATATATTTAATTAAATATATCAGGTTCAGATGTCACATTTCACCTAAATGATCTCAGCCATCATGGGCCAGGAAAGCACTTAGGGGAGCAGCCTGGGTAGGGTGTCAGAGCTCACAAAAAGGGGGGAGGGTGTCCCCACAGCACAGTGCCATATTGCAGGATATTAGAAACTGAACTGGATGAGGAGGGTGTCCCTGTGGGAGAGACGGCACAAGGCAGGCTGACAGAACCTAGACAAAAAGTCGGCATCAATGCTAGGGGCGGCATGGCACGAGGTGCCACAGTCCAAGTACAATGAGGAGTGTGTCTAGGCAGGGGAATGGCCTGTCCAGGGGTTCAGATCCGGAGCAGAGTGAGGAATGTGTACACACATGGGGTAGGGTTAGCACTGGGTGTCAGACCCCAAATAAGATGCACTGAGAGCGCCAGCCCAAGGGACAGACCGAGTCCAAGTGAGGTGTGGAGGGTGTCCACGGAGACGTCCATCAGCCAAGGGGGGTCTGAGCCTGAGTGTGGTGAGGATGGGACCCCTGGAGAGGGATGACCCTGCTGAGGACCCTCCACAATGGGGGCAGGGCCACCGTGGGGTGTCAGAACCCAAGCGGGAAGAGGAAGGTGACACACAAGGAGCTGTTCCAACACAAGGCGTCAGGGTAGGCAGCGTGAGGTGTGTTTCTTTGCAGAGGAGCAGCCTGGCAGGGGGGCAGACCCCACCTAATGAAGAGGGAGTCTAAGCACAGCCAGGCACAGGGAGGCAGAGGCCAAGTGAGTAGGAGTGAGTAGGACGTCCACGTGGGGACCAGCCTGTCCTGAGGAGTCAGAAGCCAAGCAGGCTGAGGAGAGCATCTCCCCAGAGGGACAGCTTAGCATGTGGTATCAGAGCTGCTTAGCACACAGAGCCAGAGCCCAAGCGGAGTAAGGAGGGGGTTCACCCAGTATGGGACGGCCTCCCATGGGATCTCCAAGCCTGAAGAAAATGGGACGGCATCCACTGGGGACTGGCTGGCATGGGGAGTTGGAGCCTGAGTGAGTTCATGTGAGGGGAAGGCCCAGTGTGGGCTATCAGGGGCTGAGGAGGACATTCCTGTGCTGGGGTAGTGTGTCAGAGCTCAAGCAGGTGACATCGTCCCTGTAGGGAGAAGCAGGGTGACCTGGCATAGGGTGTCAGAGCCTGAGCAGGATGTACAGGGTATCTATGCCATGGGGTGGCCCAGAACATTGTTTCAGAGCCCAAGCAGGGTTACGAGGGCAACTATGTGGAGGGCAGCCTGGCATAGCCCAAACCTTGGCCCAGGTGGGCTGAGGAAGGCATTACTATGTGCAGTGGGTGGGACTGGCATGCATTCTAGAAGATCTGATCTTAGTAACAACTCAGTTGAAGATGGGAGTGATGTGCCAAATCCAAACCAGAACAGTTAAGTGAAATTCTAGATAAATGACAACACCCCACCCCTGCCTCCTTTCCCTACTGAGCTCCCAGAAGCCCACCTCACATCCCCCAGGGAGGAGACCGAATTTTACTCTATGTAGCAGACAACTCTAGCGCCTCTTGTCTCCTCCCCTTGGGCCACTGCTGATCTCAGTTGCTTAAGTGCACGGTTTCCTACAACGTCAGCCTGACCTCTCGCTGGCAGCGTTTGCCCTCTAGGGAGCATTAGGTCTCTTTCTGCTTTCAGTTTCAAGGCCTTCTCTTAACTTTTAAGAGCAGGCTGAAAGAGTGGTCAATTAACCAATTAACACCCCACAGCAGACCTTCCACAATGGGGGTGGGAGCCAGCCTTTAAATGCTCTGGCTTCCTGCTCTTCCGTGGGAAATTCTGGGAGGCTTCTCAGTGCTTCTAAGGAAGCTCTGGTGGGCGCAAATCCCTCCTTCCCACAGGGCTGAACTAAATAATGCTTCTTTATCTTGGCCCTTCCTCTTTCCCGATGTCACTCTCTCCGCTCCCTCACTCCAACTTCGTGGGACCAACTCCCAAATAAACTATCTGCTCTCAAATCCTTTTCTCAGCCTCTGCTTTTATTTATTTTTTTTTATTATTTTTTATTTTTTTTGAGACAGAGTCTCACTTTGTTGCCCAGGCTAGAGTGAGTGCCATGGCGTCAGCCTAGCTCACAGCAACCTCAGACTCCTCGGTTCAAGCGATCCTCCTGCCTCAGCCTCCCAAGTAGCTGGGACTACAGGCATGCGCCACCATGCCCGGCTAATTTTTTTCTATATGTATTAGTTGGCCAATTAATTTCTTTCTGTTTATAGTAGAGATGGGGTCTCGCTCTTGCTCAGGCTGGTCTCGAACTCCTAAGCTCAAACGATCCGCCCACCTTGGCCTCCCAGAGAGCTAGGATTACAGGCGTGAGACACCGCGCCCGGCCCAGCCTCTGCTTTTAAAGGAACCCAAATTAAGATGCTCTACATTTGGAGATGCCATCACGAAATGGCTGTGTTCTGGTCCCATCATTGTAGAGTGAAGCCAGTGGGCAGGCCCCATCCATGCCACGGAACCTCCCGTCAGCCTTTTAGCATCTCATCCCTAAATATGGACAGCCAAGATCAGAACCCAGAGCTGGGATGACAGTGAGGTGAGCGATGTGTTCTGGCTGCAAAATGTAAGAAGGCCCTCACCCTCAGGAGCCAACCCTGCAAACTTCTGCAGTCCCGAGAGTTAAGGCCTCCCTACATTTCGCACCCTGGGTACTCTGCCTGCCTCACCACAGTTTTGGCTCTGGCCAAGCTGTTAGTAAGAAGCCCGTTAAAATAAACAAATAGAAAACAGAAACTCAAATGAAAAGGAAACAATACAAACAACAAAAAAACAACTTTAAAAAACCCACAATCTCCTCAGAGACACAGGATGATTTATGTATTCATCAAGAAGAAAAAAAGGGGGCATTTAAAGAACAAGAAAGAACTCTTGGAAATTAAAAGTTCAGGAAATCTCTCAGAGAGTAGAACAAAAAGGCAAAGAGTAGGAAAATAGACCAGAAAAGAAAAAGGACAGTAGGAAAGTTGAACAGAAAAGAAAAGGACATTAGAGAATTGTTCCAGGAAATGTGACTAATAATAGTGTTGGAAAGGGGGCACGCAAAAAGGTGAGAGGATATTATCAAAGAAATAATATATAAAAATATCCAAAACTGAAGAACATCAATTTCCAGTTTGAACGAATAAAGGCTCTGTATATCCAGCATAGGGAATGAGAAAAGCCCCACATCAAGTCACTTCTGTGAAAATTTTAAAAACAAGGATAGAGAGAAGATTCTAGGAGCTTCCAGAAGAAAAAATAGATTACATACAAAGCATCAGGAATCAGAATGACTTTGGATTTTTCCAGAGAAATACTGTACTGGCAGCTAGAAGATAAGGAAGCAATGCTTTCAGTATTCTGAAAAAAAAATTAATATCCAATCTAGAATTCTATACCCAGCCAAACCAACAATTAAGTGTGAGGCTATAATATAAATATTTTCAGACATGCAGGGTCTCAAAAAATTACTTCTTATGAACCTTTTCTCAGGAAGCTACTGGAGGATGTATGACCCCCGAATGGGGGAAAGAGACTTCAGCTTCTGTCAATGGCAGGCTAGGTAATTTGGACTAACACTACTGCCAAAGACATCAAAGAGGGTGGACAAAATAATTTTAAAATATACTCAAAAGTATAAAATACTTAACAAGTATTTTTATGGTCTTGAGGTGTCCCTGGGGCAATTCCGGACCCACCCACAGCAACTTCATCTAAATGTCATCTGCTCAACAATGTGACACTACCAACCGATGGAAAGAAAAATGAAAAAAATCAGATCTTAAATTGGTCAAATCCTTTTATTTTCCATATTTGTGGAGGGGAAAACCATTGGATTCAAATCACCTTTAGTGTGTGGGGAGAGAGAGAGGAAGGGAGAGGAAGGAATAGAAAGAGAGAGACAGAGGAAGAAAGGGGACATCTAATCTCTTCTTATAACTACACTAATTCCATTATGGGGACCCCACCCTCATGACCTCATCTAAACTTAATTACCTCCTATCTTACAGCCCTCATGACTTAAACACCCACAAAGGCTCTACCTTCTAACACTGTTCATTGGAGAATAAGTTTTCAACACATGAATCTGGGAGGACAAATTCAGACCACAGCACTTCTCAATGGCCCTACCTTCTAATGCCACCCCATTGGGGGTTAGGGTATCAGTATATGAACGCTGAGGGGGATACAAACATGCAATCCATTTCAGACACTATAAGCAAGAGTCAGTAGAAATAACAGCTAATAGAAATAAATGCAGAACTCCAAATACCAGAATTTTCAAGCATGATTGTAAAACAATGATGCTTATTTTGTTAAAGGAGAAAAAAGCCAAGCCTCACAATTGTGCAGGAAACTGAAAACTATAGAATGAGGAATAGAAGATTTGAAAAGAAAGAAAAGGGAAGGAATGAATGAATGAAAATGGGAGGATAAACCAATTAAGAGGAAGATATGGGATACATCAAATAGGGAATGCAACACAGAAGTTCCCAAGATGGCCGGGTGCGGTGGCTCACGCCTGTAATCCTAGCTCTCTGGGAGGCCAAGGTGGGCGGATCGTTTGAGCTCAGGAGTTCGAGACCAGCCTGAGCAAGAGCGAGACCCCATCTCTACTATAAACAGAAAGAAATTAATTGGCCAACTAAAATATATATAGAAAAAATTAGCCGGGCATGGTGGCACATGCCTGTAGTCCCAGCTACTTGGGAGGCTGAGGCAGCAGGATTGCTTGAGCCCAGGAGTTTGAGGTTGCTGTGAGCTAGGCTGACGCCACGGCACTCACTCTAGCCTGGGCAACAAAGTGAGACTCTGTCTCAAAAA
>VSMD01096715.1:0-91568 GCA_008750895.1 Mirza zaza
GAGACCAGCCTGAGCAAGAGCGAGACCCCATCTCTACTATAAATAGAAAGAAATTAATTGGCCAACTAATATATATAGAAAAAATTAGCCGGGCATGGTGGCACATGCCTGTAGTCCCAGCTACTTGGGAGGCTAAGGCAGCAGGATTGCTTGAGCCCAGGAGTTTGAGGTTGCTGTGAGCTAAGCTGACGCCACAGCACTCACTCTAGCCTGGGCAAAAAAGTGAGACTCTGTCTTAAAAAAAAAAAAAAAAAACAAATGCTCTCACGTGTGTTCATCTATATTGTCCCCAAAGTGACTGACACAAATAAAAACAGCACAAAAAAAGTGAATAAACAAAACTGGAGTAAAGGGAAAATGTAGGCGGTAAAAAACATGTGGTGGGGTTGGTAGCCAGGACTGCCACCCAAGGTTGAGCAGGGGAGGTGGGAGGTGGGGGGCAGGGGTGAGGTGGGGGAGCCGGGTGCTGGGGGCAGGGCCTGGGCGAGACTGGGAGACACGCAGGGCTGCAGGGAACAGGCTCAGGCTCGGGGGCTCCACAGGTGGGGCTGGCCTGGAGACGCGGACTCTCGAGTTATCGAGGATTAAAGCCAGGTGGGGACGGATGAGGTCAGGTGGGGCGAGCAAAAGCCAAGAGAAGAAGACCTGGGCGAGGTGACCTGGGGGCTGCTGAGCCGGCAGAGGGGCTCCAGGAAGTGGCAGCAGCGTGTGGCCGGGGTTTGGGGTGCCACGTCCGTCCGCTGGGTCCCGCCGTGCCCCTCCTCCGCCCGTTAGTGTTTCCGGCAATGCTGGTGGGGTTTAGGGAGCTGCACGGAAGCATCCGAGATGGCTTATTGCTCGATCCATGTTTTCCTCCTTACGGTGGTTGATAATGAAATGTAAATCCGGCGCCTTGGAAGTCTCAGCAGTCCCCAAGAGCTAGTCTTTTCGTTCATTGCAAGCTCATTTCAAAGACAAGGTGGGGCGCACGGGGAGACGGGGAGGGGACAGCGTGCCCCAGGGAGCAGGCCCTCCTGGGTGTGTAGCCGCGCAGCGTGGGCACCGGAGGAGCCGCACGTCAAGGTTGGAGACGTCCCTGGGAGTGAGGCATTCCTGACGAGGTGCCCCAGGGCAGGCTGCTCCACCTCGCACTGCTGGCTCTTGGGGCTCAATGCTTTGTCTGGGGCCGTCCTGGCCGTTGTGGGATGCTCAGCAGGATCCCTGGCCCCTGCCCACTAGATGCCAGTAGCACCCCCAACCCCAGCTGTGACAACCAAAACTGTCTGCAGACATTGCCAAAGGTCTTTGGGGGAGGGGGAGCTAAATCACGCCAGGCCGAGGCCCCTGCTCAGAGTGGGGAGAGATGGTGGCCTGTCTGCCCACCTCCTGCCCCCACTCCGTGCCCTGGCCATGCTAGCGTTGTCTTCTGTTGCTGCCATTCCACTTTATGGAAGCAGTTTGCAAAAAGTTACCGCCTGCCCCAAATCGTCCGTGGTTCCTTAAGGTCTGCAGGTTCGAGCACAAGCTCCCTGGTAGGGCATAAGAGGACTTCCATCTTCCACTGGACCTGCCACGCTAGGGCCACTCTCCTGCGGGGCCTCTCAAGGTGGCCAGGTGGCCCCTGTCGCAGCCCCCCTCAGAGACGCGAGCCATTCCCTCCATCCTCTCATTCATGCTCTGGATGGACGGACGAGGGCAAAAGCACCTCTGGCTTTCCCAGGCCCCTGCCTCGGCCTTGCCTTGCTGAATGTGCACCCTTTAAGGTTTCGTTCAGAGGCCACCTCCCCTGCGGGGCCACCTCCCCTTCTGCCCCTGCGTGTGGCTCTGCCCGCAGCACCTCGAGTTTCCCCGGAGCTCTTGTCCCATCTTATATGATCGTCCTCTGGGCCGTGCACGCATCCCACCCAAGAGCAAGGTGGGAATATCTTCGCATCTCATTTGGTGCTTTGGGCTAGTAGGTGCTTAATGTGTGTTTATTGACTTGGACGAAATTGAAGTTGTAACAGGAGCCATGATGCTTACTGGGAGAAATGAAGAGAAGCTAGAACCCAAAGACCATCAGAAATGGGGCCAAAGAAGCAGGTAGACCTGACATCTGATGAAGGGCAGAGAAGAGCACAGAAGTTAGGGGTCAGAGAGGTGACAAAGTCCCAAGAGGACAGAAGACTGAATCTTTCCTCTGGAAGAAGGTCTTCTCTGAGTTGGCGCAGCGTGTTCAGCTCAATATTCAATCTGTTCTATGAAATTTGTGTTTCCATTAACAGTTGCTGCGCCGGGAACCCCAGTTCAGGAGCTCAGGACCGAGAGCAGAAGGCAAGAGGTTCATTCTATATTGTGTTATTTTAATAGGGTTTGATGTTGGTTGAATATTCATGAGTAGATCATGTCTTACATTGTTCCAAGCTCTTTGCAAGTATTAGCTCGTTCTTTAGTCTTCTTTACAACCCTGAGAACAGGGTGCTCTTATCATTAGCAGCAGCAGCATCCCCATTTTACAGATAAGAAAGCTGAGGTACCCAGAGAGGTTGAGCAACTTGCCCAAGGCCACACAGCTTTGATCTTAACTGCAGCACCTTGCACGGAGAGACACCTTATCTCTCGAATATGTTTTTCTTGTTACAGCAGCTGATAATGAAAAGTAAACATGATGCCTTAGAGATTTCAACAGCCCCCTGGAGAGCTAGGGTTCTAACTGCAAACTTATGTCAAGGGCCAGGTGGGATGCACAGGAAACGGGTAAGATAGTCGGTCTTCCTGGACTTACCCACAAAGCCGCTGGCCCCTGGCTCTGGTGTCACTGCCCTGGGTATCACGAGTTCTTAGACAGCAGGGCTGAGCTGCGCTGCCGGCATTGCCAGGGACATCCGGGGGTTTGCTAGGCATGGTTGTGCTGAAGAGGCAAAACATGAAGGAGGGGAGGGGGAGAGCTGGGGGGAGACGGGCTGAGCAGGATGGGGCGAGATTGCAGGTGGAAAATCAAAGGCTCCTCTCTCCGAGTATTTCAGCCTGGAGCTGAGATTTAAGGTGACACACCTAAGATGTGACAATGTAAATTAATCAGCGTTTCCATTGGATAAAATCCTTTTGCATAATCCTCTCCGGGGATCCTCGAGATGGAACTCGTGCTCGGTCAATTCCGAGGCAGATGATTCGGCCTTTCACAGCTGTGGCGACAGCGGGTCCACACATCCCCGGCCTTGGGCGAGAGTCAGACATCTGGGGCGTGTCCTGACCTGGCACAGTCTGTGTCTTGCAGTTGGCGCTGCTTCCAACCCACACGGGGACCTTCACCGGAGACACGGACAGGCTGTGGTGTTGGGTGGGGCGCAGGCCACCAATCGGGCAGTGTTGACGCTTCCTGTTGCCATCGCCCTCGTTACATACAAGACAGACTCGGCTGCTCCGTGACTGTGGGAAAACTGAACCTCTTTAAGCCTCAGGTTTTAACTCTGAAATAGGGAGAACTGCAATACCTGCCTCATGGAATTGTTGTGGAAATCGAAGCAGGGCTGGGCATAAGGACGTGCTCAGTTCGTAGTTGCTAGTGGTAATAGCAACATAAGCAAAAGCCTCGGCATCCTGGCTCTTGCTGTGCAAGGAAGCTGGGGAACTGGAGAAACAAAATTTAATATGCTTTAGTGCCCGAACTGCGCAATTTGGCAGCTGATTATGTACTGCTGGGTTCAGGCTTGTGTCCCCTACATGTTAGCTTGCTGTCTCATACGGAGGATAACAGAAGCAGTGTGCATTTGTGGAAATCTTTTTTGTGTGCCCAGCATAGGCCTGGATGCAGGAGGCCCAGTAGTGAATAAACTTTAGTCTTTAGCTCAAGGAAATTGTAGACAAGTGAGGGATTGGGAGCTAGAGGCAGAGCCCCTGCGTTGGAGGGACTTCGTGCTTCCAGCACCAAGCACAGTACTGAGTGTACAGAAGAAGTTCAGGGAATGTTTTCTGATGATACAGCGAAGGCAATGCCTCAGTTAGTTTGGGGATCTCTCACTGCAAAAACAAGTTTCCCACAAATTTAATTTCTTAGTTTTTTTTGAAGTCTCAAAAGCATTGCATCTCAAACTATACTGCTTTTCTAACTGAGCAGAAAGCCTGGGTGAAGAGAAGAAAAGCCTGGACTAGCAATCCCAGCAGTTGGGGAGGCTGAGGTGGGTGAATCGCTTGAGGCCAGCCTGGGGCAACGTAGCAAGACCCCTGTCTCTACCAAAAAAATAAAATAAAATTAGCCAGGTGTGGTGGTGCATACCTGTAGTCCCAGCCACTCAGGAGGCTGAGGCAGGAGGATCGTGTAAACCCAGAAGTTGGAGGCTGCAGTGAGCTGTGATTGTGCCACTGCACTCCAGCCTGGGCAGCAGAGGAAGACACTGTCTCTTAAGAAAAAAAAAAAAAAGAGTTAGAAAACGGAGCTATAATTCTTCCAGGAGTTTTTGCTCATTAGACTGTTGGGTAACGATAGGGATTTGGTTTATCTGAGAACAGTGCCAGCCTTTTCCAGGTCCCACGTTTCTTCCTGACTGTTGGTTCAGAGAGGCTGTTGGCAGCTAGGTGGTTCCTCACAGAGAATAGATGGTCTTAGGCTGACATCTGCTGGCCAAGCTGGCACATACATGTTTGTTACGTGTCTGCGTCCCAACTTGCACACATAGTGCCCGCGATTGTTTTTAATGTATGAAATTGAGTTTCTCCTGTGCCATCCCACTCTCTGTCTACTTGTTCCCTTCCCTTGGCCCTGAAGACTAGAAAGACTCGCTTTCTCCTTCCTTCTACTTGTCACTGGCCTTTCTTTGCAGGCTACAAAACATCTTTTCACCCTTCCTTCCTTCTCTTCCATCTCTTCCTTCCCTTCCTTCCCTTCCTTTCCTTCCTTCCTTCCTTCCTTCCTTCCTTCCTTCTTTCTTCCCTCTTTCCCTCCCTCCTTCCCTCCCTCCTTCCCTTTCCTTCCTTCCTTCCTTCCTTCCTTCCTTCCTTCCTTCCTTCCTTCCCCTTTCCTTCTTCCTTTCCTTTCCTTTCCTTTCCTTTCCTTTCCTTTCCTTTCCTTTCCTTTCCTTTCCTTTCCTTTCCTTTCCTTTCCTTTCCTTTCCTTTCCTTCTCTTCTCACATCGTGACCTCTTGAACTCCTTTTATAGCCAACATCCAACTACAGCATTTCTCTCTGCTGCCCACCAACCCCAGGGCAGGACACAGTCTTACAACAGTTTGCGACCTGGGCACAATACATCCTCTAGATCCTATAGCCAGCTTGGTTTCTCCTCAATGGTGAGCTCCTTCAGGGAAGGCATTTCCATCACGGCTTCCAGGGGCCTACTGCAATGTCTCCCGTTCCTGGAGCGGTGGCTAAGCCCTCGTTTAAGAAGGGTTTTCACGGAGCTTTTGGGGAGAGTGGAAGGTGCCCACGAGTGTGCAGTGCGGGTGGGCACACTACTTTCCCTATAGCAACCAAATCATAGAACCAAACCGGTGAGGACAAGGTCACGCACTGATTCCAACGGGGAAGGAGAAGGGATAACAGGAAAAGAAGAGTCAGAGCTACACAGGGACCAACCTCATCCATTAAAAAAAAAAAATGAGTCATTGATGAAAAGAATAAGTCCCAGCCACACACACCAGCATGGGCAACTATCACAGACACGAGGTGCGGGGGCAAGAGGCAGACATGCAACGGTACCTGGTGTGCCATTCCATCTGTATGAAGTTAAAAACCGGATAACACAAAGCCACGGCGCTGCGAGTCAGAGCAGTGCCACGTCTTCTGCTCGGGGGTGGGGTGGGGTTGACGGGGCATGGGGCTGGGGCCTGGGGTGCAGGGGGTCCCCTAGGGGACTGGACATTCCTGTATGGTCATCTGGCTTCTGGTCACACCGGTGTGGGTAGATATTAGTGTTCTCTTAAGATTTATGCACTTTACTATCTGTAAATTACACTAAAAATCGAAAAAAGTGGAAACCAATAATCATCGTTATCACCAAAACCGTCACTGACTGGCCATTTGCTGTGAGCATGGGACAGTGACCAGCAGGGCCGGAAGCCTGAACTCTCCTGGGAAGGCCAGCCAGGTGGGTCCCCTGGACACGGTGCAGGGGCTTGAGTTTGGGGGCGTAGGACGAGGGGAGGAGGGAGGAGTTATCAAGACATCTCATTCTTTATTTTTCAAATTAACTACAATTTTTTTCCACCCTCATTGCTTTTTAAAATGGCAACGATCTTAGCATCCGGCCGCATGCGGCTGCCTTCATGTTCCAGGGTTCTCTGCCTCAGTGGCAGTCGGATGCTCTGCGGGCCCTCGCTTGGAGGAGTAGCTCTGGCCCTCATTGCCAAGGGCAGCGGGAGGAGAAAACGCCAGTCAGGGCCTGAGATGCTCCCAGACGCGGCAACTCAGCTCCTGACTCAACCTGCTCTGAGCTCAGCTCTGAGGACAGCGGCTCCAGGAACTCTCGGCCGGCCGGCCCAGTCCCGATTTCCAGGAATTGGGAGGTTGTGCAGCCGCTGTGGAATGCTCTCCTGCTGCCCGGGGTGGGGGCCAAGCAGGCCATGTTAGGTAAGGAGGACGCTGATTACATCGTCATTTGTAACCCGCAGACGGGTAATGTAAACGTCCCTTCGCCGGCTGCTGGCCACAGAGCAGGAGTGACGAGCTTTTTATTGGTGCTTCGGCGTGACATGCTCAGCGGCGCGGTGCTTACTCACTTCTGGTTATCAGCGAGCTGCAATGTTTCAAACTGCCAGTGGATGGTCAGAGATAAACCCGGCCAGCTTCAGACTGAGTGGCGCCTGGGACATACTGCGTGTGTTGTGGGTTTTTTTCCTTTTCTTTTAATTATAGGATGATATATTATTTTTTGACCTGAATACAGTTATGTAAGGTACAGAAAGGAAAAAAAACAATTCCCCTCTATCTAAAGGCATGAGAATCCAACTGACATGCTGCTCTTTGCTTTGTTTTTTTCTTTTTTTTGAGACAGAGTCTCACTCTGTTGCCCGGGCTAGAGTGCCGTGGCATCAGCCTGCCTCACAGCAACCTCAAACTCCTGGGCTCAAGTGATCCTCCTGCCTCAGCCTCCTGAGTAGCTGGGACTACAGGCTTGCGCCACCATGCCCAGCTAGTTTTTTCTATATATATTTAGTTGGCCAACTAATTTCTTTCTATTTTTAGTAGAGACAGGGTCTCACTCTTGCTCAGGCTGGTCTCAAACTCTTGAGCTCAAGTGATCCACCCATCTCATCCTCCCAGAGTGCTGGGATTATAGGCGTGAGCCACCGAGCCTGGTCTTTGTTTTTTTCTTCTCTGTATTTCAGAAGTGGCAAAAAACACAAGATGGACAGTCTAGGTTTGGGGGCCATGTGTCCTGGGAGAACAGAGCAAGGGGGGGCCCACGGGCACACATCGGTTTCCCAGATATGCCTTGGGAGGGGCGTGTACGTGCAGGTTAGGTTCTGATGTCAGCAAAAATTGTGTCCAAACAAAATTACCTTTGGAATTCCCTGAAATCCCCTGCAAAGCACAATCAAATAGTTTTGAGTAAATAATTCTGCAGCATAATTCTTCCATACATGTAAGTTTGAGAACCGCTGAGCTCTACTGAAAGGACACTTTGTGTGGAGATACTGGAGCCTTATGTAAGAAAACTCAATCCCCAGTTGTGTACAGAATCAAGGTGAAAAATGCTGAAGAATCCCTCTTTGCCTGTAGAAATCCCCCGTTGTATAATGGTCAACTTCTATAACTTTAACACCTGCTAATAGATTTGTTGTTGTGAGGAGCGAGAGAACTTCAGTCCTCCCTAGGTTACCTGCAGCATGGGGTGGCCACAGATGGAAGACTTTGAACGCAGACTACTGACAAGACCTTTGGAAACTTTAGTTCTTTGATGCTATTAGCAGGACTGATTAGAACTCTGCAGATAGTCACCATCCTTTTCTCATCTGAAAACTTCTGTTCCCACCAAACACGGGGCCCCCACCCCAGACCACCTAATCCAGCAAGCGTGTATTGGATAGGGGGCACACTTCCCTTTTACCACCGGCACCAGACCATTTCCTGGCGGCATTTCTGCTGCTTTGGGGCCCTCCTTGAAAACGAGATTCTGGAGCAGTCTTCCAAGCCTCAGGGAAGGCCTGCGTCGTTGGACACTTCTAGGTCCCTCCATTTTATTCAAGATGGCAGAGGAAGCCACCCTGGAGTCCAAGGTGTAGCTTGACAGTGCCTAACGCCGCCTCAGATTTTATCAGAAGCATTTAACTCCTTCACACGTGGCCATGGAACACGCAGACTGGCGTGAAGTGCCCGTCGTTAGAGTAGAAGACTGCGTGGAATAGGTTTTGTGAAAACCGACAGACGTGAAATGGAAACAATGCACCCTAACTTGCTAGAACAAGGCTTAATAGCATTCTGCCAGCCAGGGACAACCACTGCTGGGACGCGTCCCCTCGTCCCCCCTGAAGGGTTAGGACTCCCAGAAGTGCAGGTAACGCAGCCATGCGATTCCCGGGTTGATGCGCGGACAGATGGCCAAGTCGCTTTCTACCCCTGCGGCTCCGGCTAAATTATGGAGGCTGAGATATGCGGAGAGACATCTTCAGGAAATACACACAGGAGGTACCATAAAACACTTGTGGGGCTGCGTGCGTTCTGTTTATTTAGCAGTTTGGGAGGTGAAAAACACATCAGAGTAAACCACTTTTCCTCCAGACTTTTATCTTGCTCAGTTTTATGACTATCTCTGGGCTTTATAACATGCAGCTTGTTTTCCTTCGGACACAATTATTATACACGGGGCGAGGAGGAGAGCTTTGCAGAAAACAATCATCCTTATAAATTGCGTGCTGGCCACCGCTGCTGCGGGATGTGTCGTTCCTGTCGCAGAGGTGGCCCTCGTGGACTCCCTTCTGGGAAGGGCTCTGCCACGTGGCGTGGCCGCTGCCGCCCCTCAGGCACCGCGTGCGGTCGACCGGACAGGCAGCACTGACCCTGTGGCAGGGGGCCGGCCTGGTCCAGGACCCAGGTGACTCAGGTCACCTGACTTCTGACCTCTCCGCTCTCTGGGCCCGCCGGGTAGGTCACCTCTTCCCAGTTCCTCGACTGCTCCCGCTTCTGATTTCTCACCAAGAATCCACAGCTGGTGAGGACATCTAGGGAGAACGTAAGGAGGCTGACAGGGGACTGGGGCCACCTGATTTTGCCTTTGTTTCCTCCCCTCTCCCAAGTGATGGGGTGAGGCACGGGAGAGGAGACAGGAATGGAAGGGGAAGAGAATGGGAATTGACCAGGAAAGTCCTAGAATGCCGACTTCCTAACTGGAATGCGGCTGCAGACAGGAAAACCCGACAAGCTAAGGAAGTCTGGGAGATGGGTTACTGGGAGGTGGCTCCCCAGGGGAGTCTTCAGCCTCCCTTGCGTGGGCAGCGCTCTGCAGGGTGTCTGGGCTGATCACCCCGCCGAGAGCGAACTCCCACCCACCGCCTGTGGTCAGGAGAGCTTAGCCCCACGTCTTGCAGAGAGCTCTGTTTCTTCAGTGTCTGCCACCCCCGTGCAGCAAGGACTTGATCACAGCGACTGGATCCCGAAAGGGAGACTTGGGGCTAGTGCGGCTCAGCGAGCTCAGGCCAGGTCAGCAGGCCTGAGCTCGGTGGCCGAGCCTTGCCCTCCGCGGAGGAGCCTGAGTCACGGGAGTTCTCAGTCAACCGCACTTTGTGACACTTTGACTGCCCGTGTGGACGTTGACCCGGCCCCTACCCAGCAGCCTTGGAGGAGCTTCTGCTGGTGGGAGGGTGGACGGGTGGCCAGGTGCCACGTCACAGCCCCGCTGGGCGGTAGCACCGGTGACGGGTGAGAGCTGCTGGCTTCTTGTTCCGGGGCTCGGCAGCTGCTCCGGCAAAGCTGCTCTGAGCAGCGAGGAAAGGCCTGGAGCTGTCGTTTCACAGCGTGGTGGGGAAATGTCTATGAGTTTCCTAAAACTTGCAGAAGAAGGAGCAGGGACACTGTGTCAGGAAGCTCAGGCCCCTGGGGTCCTTAGGATTAAAACTCAGCCCTTCAGAGGCAGCACAGACCCACAAACAATCTTTCGTTCTTAAAACTTTATTGTTAGAAACTTCAAGCATGCTCGGATGTGTTTACACCTGGCTCCGCACCTGCAAAATGGTTTCCCACAAGTCCTGTGTAAACGGGGCCGGAGTTCCTCCCCTGGCACGTCCCTGGGGCCCTCTGAACCCAGAAACAGTCCAGATGATGGTGAGTGTCCCCGTTGGCTGTCACACCCTGTTTAACAAACATCCTTCCAATGCGATCTTCCTGCGGCCTCCTTCACCCGCTGCGGGCCAAAGGTCGTGAAGACCTAGGCTCTCGGAGTCGTTCACGTGCCAAGCAGCATTTTAGATGAAACAGATAATGACACGAAAATAAAAGTCACCTGTCACCTCAACCTCCAGAGGTAACCACCGCCCATATTTTGGGTGTCTCTCCTCCTCCACCTTTTCCCTGTGCACACACACTTTTATGTCTTGATGGTGAGCAAAGAATCGGGGAAAGGTGGCCGGGCCATTCCGAAAGGCAATTTAAACAACTACGGCATGGTTCACAAACTTTAGTGCGCGTAAGAATCACCTGCAGAGCTTGTAAAACACACGTTCCCGGACCCGACCCTTAGGAATTCTGCATTCCACGGGTGCTGAGAGAGAGAGAGATGGCCTGCCCAGCCTGAACCCCTCGCCCAGCACCCGCTCCAGGCTCGTGCACCTCGACTTCCTGGGGACGCCTTGACCCTACATGAGGCTCCACCTGGGCGTCCAGTGATGGGCATGTCAGGAGGAGGAGGAGGATGAAGAGGAGGAGGAGGAGGAGGAGGGAAAGGGCGCTCCAGGCAATCGCGCACAGGTGGCGAGCCCTCAGAGGTCACGGTCTCTACAGGAAGCTGCGGGGAAAGGGTGGGTGTGATTTCTGGCACTGCCCCTTCCGACCGTATGGCCTTGGGCGAGCCACTTCCCAGAGCACCAGCTTCCCCACCTGTCACACACCTCACGTGGGCACAGTGACAGTGCATTCCCCAGAGTCGTGGCCAGGGGATGATATCCTGAGTGCCAAAGGTGGCCTGTCTTGGCTCGGCCACAGCAGTCCTCAGGGTGCTCCGGTGCAGAGCAGTGTGTCCCGTGGACGCTGACATCAGGTGCCCGATGACCATCCTGTTTGCTTGCGAGTTCCCCATCTGCAAAGTGTGGAATGGCACCCCTCGTGGGCCCATGGTGACGATGAAATGAAATAAGGCATGTAAAATGCCCGGTATGAACTTAGCCCATAGTATGTGGCCAAGAAACGTGAATCATTATTTTAACTGTTTAACAGCTCTGCTCTGTGCTCCCTCAGCTTGGGGACCTGCCAACAGCCTTTTTGTTTTTTTGAGTTTATTTTTTGTGGTTATAAACTCAAGCATGTACAAATGTAGAGAGACTAGTACAAGGGCTGCCCGTATACCCACAGCCCAGCCCCACCCATTGTTAAGGCCGTGCCACCCTACCACCTTTTCCTGGCTGGCACTGGACTGGGGGCTCAGAAGCAGGGAGCAGAGGGGGAGCCACCGGGAGATGTCAGCGGAGACAGGGTGTATCTGGGGGCAGCAGGAAGTGAGCAGCTGGCAGGGCTTCCTGGGGGATCAAAGGATAAACCTGAGTTCGAACCGAGCAAACTCAGAAATGCTTCTCGATATACATCCGATCCAGCCACCACCCCAAACTGCTCTATGCTGCAATTTCTAAACACTCCCTATCAGTGTCAAGTCCAGCTCCGAGCAAAGCGAGAAAAGCCCTGGGTGATCTTCAGCCCTACGGTCTCCCTGGGCTCAGTGGGCCGTCCCCAGGCTCGGGCAGAAGGTGTGTGATTTGGCATCTCCAGGTACAGGATCTGAAGGAGTGCGTCCCCGGGCCTTGGGGCAGGCCCGTCAGCAGGGATTGCCATCACGACCCAATTTCACCGGTTCTTGGCCCAAGGGATTACAAGGTCTCTTCGCTAATGAAAAGTGCCATCAGATCTCTCATCAGGACCATGAAGGGGGTGAATGGAGAAGCGGGTTAATCTGATTTATCAAAACCAAGAGGGGAGGATGCTACACGTGGCAGGCACGTTCCTGGTTTCCCCATGTCCCGACAAATTTGGGAAAGTGAGGCAGTAGGCACAGTTCCGCCAGGGGCTCAGCCGGGTTGTGTGACTGTGGGCAGATAGCTTCACTCTCCATCCACACAGAGGACATGCGCCTCCCACCTCCCTGGTCAGATAAGCTGAATCTGCACTTTTATCAAAAGAACCGAGGAGCAGACGCCCATGCAGTTAAGGAGCCACCCCCTCCCGTCCCCCCTCCCGTCCCCCCTCTGCCCCCACTGGCAAAAGGGGAATTTCCAGATGATCAATGGACTTTCACATTTTCTAACGAGTGCGTTATGGCAAGACATTTAGTGAAAATAAAATGAGCATTAAATGACGTTTAGGATTTTATTGAAGAAAAATACATATTATAAACCTGAGCTAATGTTAGGAAAAAGGAGACAGAAGTGTGTCCTGTGGCAGGGGCATTGTTCCTGGCAGGGCAGCGGGACTGTCCAGAGGCTGCCCTGGCCACACCATGTCACCCTGGGCAGCAGGACTCGCTCTGATGCCACTTCCCTCCCAGAGCCTCTAAGTCAAAGAAAGAGTGTGAATTTTTGTGCTACGTGTCACACACCATCAGTAATTAAATCTTCCTCCCGTCCAGGTGCCTTTGGCAGGAGGAAGAGCTTGAGAATCAATTATCTTTAAATAAGCACCAGTGTCCTGTGTCACCTGCAATGTCTTGGGGCTTTATTTAAACTCATTCAACCTGCAGGACAACCCTGTGAAATAGGAACTACTGCTGTCCCCATTTTACAGACGAGGAAATTGAGGCCCCAGGAGACTCGTGACCTGCCTGGGGTCACGCTCGTAGTGAGGGCGTGGCTACCGTGTCTGCATCTGCTTTCTCCCCCTCTCCATGGCTCCGCCTGGGCTCGGTGGCCTGGAAACGGTGCTGCGAGGTGTCTCACTCTCCCCTCCGCCAGCGACCGGAGGTGACGGTGATTCTGGTGGACTTGCCAGCACTCTCTCCCTCCTCCCCCTGCCCGCCTGGGCATCACTGCCCTAGGCCCTCCTGGGCCTGGAGACATCCGACACTGCCCGGTGACAGGATCTGGGGGCCTTCTAGAGGCAGCAGGCCCCATGCCTGCCCTCCAGCCCACCGAGGAGGACTCCAAGGCCCCAAACGCAGTCAAAACCCAAGGAGTGGGGATCTGGGATTGCAAGCAAGGGCCAAGAGAGGCAGCCTGGCCACGTGAACTTCAAAAAAGGGCTTCTCGAGGGCCGCTAAGACCAGAGACATGGGGACCCATGAGGCACGGTGCTCTGAGGGGCGGGGCTGGGCTAGGTTGGAACAGCTGCTCCCTGGAAGCCACGACCAGAGCAAATGGCCAGGTCCCGCTGCACCCAAGTGAAAACAGTCCTCACACCGGGCAGGGGGCTGGGGGGCCTCTCTGGCCTGGCTCTGCGGGGCACGTGTGCATAACATGTGCAGGTGTGGCCTGGGTGGGCTCACTTCCCCTGCTTCTGTTATTCCAGCTCAGCTCGCAGGCGGGCCCCCAGGGACCCTTAACCCTCAGTTTCTGGGGGCTCAGAGCCTGTGGTCCTCCGGAACAAGGGAGGTCAGGCCCAGTGGTAAACAGGTGCATTGACTTTTTAGGGCCAATATATGTAACAAATATGTACTGGACATCTGCCATTGCAAAGCACAGCTCTGGGCACATGCAAGGGGCCAAGACACAGTCTCTGTCTTCCAGGAGCTTCCACAGGGAGGAGGAGGCTGGCCTGCGGATGCACAGCATGAGGGCCAGGGCGGGTAGGATGGGGAGGTCCTGAGGGCACTGGAGCGTGCTGTCCACTGTGGGGCCTTGGCCCCCCGCCTGCCCTCCGGGCTGCTGGGCAGCTGTCCTCCCAGTACTTGTCGCCCAGGGGACGCCGGGACATAAGCACAGAGGCTCCACCAGCCAGCGATGTTGTTCCCAGGTGGAAGATGCACCCCCGTGCAGCTGCTGCTGCCCCCCTCGTCAGCAGGAGGGAGAGCTGGCCCCAGGCTGCCCTCCCTGGGGTCACAGCGGTGCAGCCCCAGGGTGCGGGGGGGACAGGGGTGCAGGCGTTTCCACAGCAGTCTGCAGTTTCCGACGTCAGCCCAGATTTCCCGCAGAGGGGCGGAGCTGCCGCAGCTCCCTGCTCTGGCGCTGAGGGTGCTGGTGCCCACACTGTGCTGGGGCGGCGGCGAAGCCAGGCTGGGGGACAAGGAGCAGTGAGCCCCGGGGCAGGCGGTCCCTAAGGTCGTCACTTGCCCAGGACCTAGGGCGAGTGTGAATTCGGGGGCACTCTCTACTCTGAGGATGTTTTGGGGGGGGCTGAAGTTCATACAATTTGGGGAGTTCTCTTTAAGAAAAAGAATACAAAGTCTATTAAAGTTAACTTTTTTAGTGTGGAAAAACTTTTTTTGATGGGAAAAATCCCATCAAAATATAAATTTTAAAAAACTAACAGGTATCACAAACAGAAAACGAAAAGTTTGTGAGCCAAGGGCCTGGCACACCTCTGTGACACTCTCTTCCCTGCAAGGAAGCGTGCGCTGTGAAATGTCGCTGTCTTAGAGCAGGAAGAGACGCAGCCTCCTGGGCGTCGGGGGCGGGGCGGGGGCTTCTTTCTACCCACCCTCCTGCATGGTGGCTGCGGAGGCAGGGCCAGAGGACCACCTGCTGGGGCTGAGCCACCTGCAGTTGGGGCCAGCCCCGCCCTGGGTCCTGGAGAGCTTGGTTCCCACACAAAGCAGGCAGGGTGCAAGGAACCTTCTCCTCCCCAGTCGGAGGGAGAGGGGGCCGTTCCCACACCCTCGGCTGCGTCCTCCGCCCTGTCTGCACTTCGGAGAGTGACACTTTCCCTTTCCCGCTGCGCTTTTGCTCATACAGGCTTCACAGACTCCTGCCCACCACCCCTGCTTCACGGACTCTGTGTGTGTGTTCGTGTGCACGTGTGTGTAGTGTGTATTGTATGTGTTGCATGCTGTGTATATGTTATATGTTTTTGCATGTGTGCCGTGTGTTACATATGTATATTGTATATTGTGCATGTGTTGTATATCGTGTGCATGCTGTGTGAGTGGTGTGCATGTTATGTGTTGTGTGTTATGTGTGTTTTGCATGTGCACTGTGTTCTATATGTGTGTTGTATGGTGTGTATAGTGTATTGTGTGTATTATATATGTGTGCTGTGTGTTTTATGTTGTGTGTTGTGTATTTGTTATGTGTGCTGTGTGTTGTGCATATGTTGTGTATTCTATGTATGTTGTATGTGTTATGTGTGTTCTGTGTTGTGTATGTGTGATGCATGTGCTGTGTGTATGTTGTGTATATGTTGTGTGTTCTGTGTATGTTGTGTGTTGTGCATATGTTGTGTGTGCTGTGTTGTGCATGTGTTGTGTGCTGTGTGTATGTTGTGTATATGTTGTGTGTTCTGTGTATGTTGTGTGTTGTATGTTGTGCATGTTTTTTGTGTGCTGTGTGTGTGTTGTATATATGTTGTGTGTTGTGCTGTGTGTTGTATGCTGTGTGTGTTGTGTGTGTTGTATATTGTGTGCGTGTGTGAGTGCGCTATTTCCCCTGGAAAAGGAAGCACCGCTGCACTGTCAGCGTGTCTGTCTTAGCAGAAAGGGTTCCTAGAGCCATGAGTGACCCTCTTCTCTTCGCACAGTGCGACAGGAGTGAGTCCCCCCCAGCCGTCCTCCTCACAGCAGTCTTAGGGACAGTCCTGGTCAGACACCTTCTCCACCAGAGCCTCCCGGCGGCTTCCCCCGGCCACACCAAGTCCCGGCTCCTGGTGTGCTAACAGCGGCCACAGCGGCCACACTTCCTGAGCCTGCGGGACCCGGGCTGCAGAAAAGCCCAGAGCCTGGCCTGGGCGCAGCACCCCTTGGAGTGCCCTCCTCACACACGTCGCCTGCTGAGACCCCGTCGGTCGGGTCCAGCTCCGGGGAGCCTCCCAGCGTGCAGAGCAGCGACCCCCGCACTCGGACTCCTGGGTGCTCTCCTCCCCACGGCCTGCCCGTCCACCGTGTGACAGTGTCCCTGCACACAGCACTGGGACTCCTGGGTGCTCTCCTCCCCACGGCCTGCCCGTCCACCGTGTGACAGTGTCCCTGCACACAGCACTGGGACTCCTGGGTGCTCTCCTCCCCACGGCCTGCCCGTCCACCCGTGTTACATTGTCCCTGTGCACAGCACTCGCTCCTGGAGGAGGGCCTTGTGGTCTGCCCCAGTGTCACCTCCTCCACACGTGTTTGAGGGACGAACAACTCTCCCTTTTTGATAGGGGAAAACATCAGCCCTCAGAGAGGTGCGCGCTTTGCCCGAGTCATACAGCTGGCGAGTGGCAGAGTCAGATCTGGAACCCGGGTCGGAGGACTCAGGCCGGCGTCACCCTCCGCACCCACAGTCAGTGCCCCTGCACCGTGCCGCTGCCCTTCCATTTGGAGTCTGGGGCCGTCACGGACTGCGTGAGCCTCCGCCAGCTCCCGTGCCGGGCCCGTGCCAGTCCACCATCCTCAGGACAGGGGTTTGGAGGTGGCCCCTGACCCAGTTCATCCGCTTCACATCAGCAGCGAGGTGGGGTGGGACAGAGCCGGACGGGGATTTTGGCCCTTCCTTCAGACTTTTGTCATCACCGTCTCCCCTCACAGTGGGGTAAGGAGGGGTGTCTGGATGCTGTTTTGGATTCGTGTGTAAGTATGTGTGCAAAACACTCATATTTAGAACGCTTTATTATAAAAACTTTTCACATAGCAGCAAACAATACAACGAACCTGCACGCACCTGTCGCCCGGCTGATGTGCAGGTTCCCGCGGTCTGGATTCTGCCGATGGCCTCCTTGGGTGTCGTTTAGCATTTTGCTCCCCGGTCCTGTGTTCATGCCAATTAATAGCTAGCTCTAGACGCTTGATTTGGTATGATTTTTCCCTTGTCGGGAATGCTGACTGTACGTGGTGGCGTTATTTCTGTCAGGAACGCATGATGTTGTGCACATTCTGTAGTATAACGATTTGCAAAGTAGGTCAGGTTTGTCATGCTTGTCCGAATAATGTGAAAACTGACTTACCAGTAGACACTACTGGAAGTGGACACGGCTTCCTCTCAGTGGTGTCTTAACAGAAGTTAGCGGATGAATTAGATAACAAAAGAATAGAAGAACATCGTTCAGTGATTGGGCTCCTGTGGTAAGAAGATTCTAGAATTAGGTACTTGTCTTATCTCAACACTGTACCTGCTCACCCACCGTGGTGCCTCATGCCTAGAATTATAGGCATGAGCCCACGGAGCCCCACCCATAGGAGAAGAACTTGAAAAGTGTTGGAAGAGCCTCTAGGTTCAGTATTAGGTAGAGACGATGCTTCTAAACCTTGCCTTTGGTTGAGAGGGAGGGAGGCGGTAAGGTCAAGAACAACAGAGTGGCCAGGCACAGTAGCTCACGCCTGTAATCCTAGCACTCTGGGAGGCTGAGATGGGAGGATCACTTGAGCTCAGGAGTTCAAGACCAGCCTGAGCAAGGGCAAGACCTCGTCTCTCCTAAGAACAGAAAAATTAGCCGGGCATGGTGGCACATGCCAATAGTCCCAGCTACTCAGGAGGTTGAGGCAGCGGGATTGCTTGAGCCCGGGAGTCTGAGGTTGCAGTGAGCTAGAATGACATCACTGCACTCTGGCTGGGGCAACAGAGCAAGACTCTGTCTCAAAAAAAAAAAAAAAGAATTGCGAGAGACAGACAGTGTGAACACGCCTATGCAGGGCGACTCCGATGGTGACCAGAAGACGGATGCAGGGGCCAAGGTTGAGACAGCAGCTCATGGCGCCAGGGGGTTGTTGAGGACCAACATCGCCAAGTGAGTTACTCCTTTGCGCCTTCGCTCTGTCTGCAAGCTGAGGACACCCTCTCAGTCCTCAGCTGACAGGGTGGTTTCCTAGGACACAGGGAAGCCTTATAGTCTTTTTCGTTATTACTTTCATTATTACTTTTCCCTCTCGGTTGGCCTTGGCTCCCCGGCGACAGAATTCTTTGCAACTCTGTGCTGAGTAGCAGCACAGCAGACACAGATGGGGCCTGCGCGGTCCTCGTTAGTTTAAACCGAGGCACGAGTTCTGCATTGGAAGTTGTCTGGGAAATTCAGAAGAAAGTTGCTGCAAAATTCCGTTGCAAGATACAAAAGCACTAAAAAAATATCGGAGAGCAGACAGTCCCGCTGAAAATCCTTCCCTAGTTTCGCTCCAGCAGAGAGGCCCCAGCGTCTTAGGCCAGGCCCGGCAATAAGGACACGCACTGAGCCGCTGTCTTCTCGGAAGGGCTTATCAGTCTCAGGTTTGGGGAAATGCCACCTCCCGGGAAGACACCCCCATTGACTCTTCCTGGTGGATTTTACGAGGGCCCGAGTGCCTGGGGTTGTGATGTCAGTTTCCCTGTTCCCATGGGGGAGGCGAGAGGCCAGGGCCGTGTGGTCGTTGGAGAGCACGCCCCAGAGGGGGCAGGAAGTGTCTGCCCAGGAGTTGGCGCCAGCCGGGGCCCCTCCCCGGCCCTGCGCACTTGAGAGAGTTCAGGGAAACTTTCTCATTATCACCCTGACCTCCGGGGCCCCTGGCTGCCGGTTAATCATTACACGGGCAGGGCTGTGTTCCTGGCGCTTGGGGTTTATTACGGGCCCGGGGGCCTTGGCTGGTGTTTGGATTGCCCTCCGATAGGCTCCCCTTGGCTTCAGTTCAGCCCGCGCCTGGCGCAGGACACAGGCCCCTCTTGGGAAGCTGGGGTGTCTGGGTTGTTGGCATACTCTTCCCCATGCTGCTGAGGGGCCCTGGCACTGAGCGCCCCAAGTCTCCACCAGACTCGGGGTGCTCCAAAGCCCTGAAATGAAACCGGGACGCAGGAGGCCCAGACCCAGAACACTAAATCAATCTCCGAGTTGTAGGAGGCCGGGTGAGCACCAGGTAACCCCCACCCACCACGGGGGACTCGGTCCCGGCCCGACAGGGGGGCCTGATGGAGCATTCTGTCCCCAAATCCCTGCTTCGTCATGGTCGCTCCCCTCCCTCTGTGTGCCGCCAGAGCCGAGCTAAGGCAGAGACGTCCAGGCGTGTGTCGGAGGAGCAAGATGAGCCCCTAGAGCATCACCCAGCTTTTTCGATAGCCACAGGAAAGTCCTTAGTCATTGAATAACCTGGGGAAGGTGCCAGGTCATCTGCCCCAGTGACTACCCAGGAACCACCTGGCTTCCACAGAAAAAAAGGCCTGGCCCTGACAAAGTCCCCGTGTCCCGAATGTGCAGAGTGCACTTGTCCACTCACACTCATCCCCGTGGGGACCCTGCCAGCCGCCAAACCGTCTGCCTGCCTTCCTCCTCTTCCTCACTGATCGGCGCATCCTAGACCCTGCTCTTCCGGCCGTTCTCCTGATCTAGGCCATCCTTCCCATCCTCAAATTCGGGCTCCAGAGGAGTGTCGTGTGCCGCAGGCCCTGCTGCGGGGGTCCGTGCTCTCTGGCGCCCTGCGCACGCCTGCCCTCGGGGCTCGGGGCTGGGCTGGGCTGGGCCGCAGCGTCTGCATTCGCCCGGGCCTGAGCTGGCTCTCTATTCTCCTTGACGTCAGGGCCCCTAGGCCGGGGTGGCTCTGCCCTGTCCTTTGTATCGCTCCGGGTAGCACAGGCCTCTTTTCAACACACAGTGACGGCGCCGTGCTCGACGAGCAGCCCCTCACTGCATCCGCGTGGCTGGGAAGCCAGGTTGGCATGGGGTTGGTGTTTGCAGGGCAGGAGAACAGTGACCCTCCGTATGGCCTCCCCATCCTGCCTGCGTGGCCCGAGCCACTCCGCCCGTGCGCAGGGCGCAGAGGCTCCATCTCGTGCTGGGACTCACACCCACACCCAGCCCTGGCTCCCCTCCAGCCTTGCTCTCCTTCCGTGAAGAGGGTGCCCTCCTTGGACACAGACCTCAGCTCTGGAGCTCGCTGCGTGAGGCAGGGGACAGGAACGGGCCGGGTCCCTCGGGCATCTCCCGGGCACATCCCTCCCGCCCTCCTTCCTCCCATCCCCCCCAACTTCGCCAGCTCGCTGCCTTCTCCTGTCGGTACCTGTGCAGATCTGGTGGTACAGCGGAAAGCAGCCATTTGGAAAGACCTGGGGAGGGCCCACCCGGGGGCTTCAGGACGTTTGGGGAGGGACTTGCGCCTCTGGGGATGGGACACGATGCGGGGCTTTGTGGGTGACTTGTGGAGCCCTAGCTCCCAGCAGCACCGCAGCCGTGGGCTGGAGGTGAGCAGGCACGGCCCGGGCCTTGGCTGCGACCGCCGCAGACCAGGACAGGGAGGGACAGTCCTGCGGGTGGCGTCCCCCGCCAGCGTGGGTGAGACGGTTCCGATTCAGACCAGACGGGAAGACCTCTTCTGCCCCCTCCTCCCTGCGAGCTCGTTCGGAAGGGGGCTCTCTGGGAGCGGAGCAGAGAGCACCTCGGAGACATGGTCGCCCGGCCCTGGCGTGTGGCGTATGCCCTAGAGCCACCTAGCGCGCCCTTCCTCCTGGGCCTCCCGAGAGGAGGAGAACTCATCACTAGAACGAAGCCTGCGTCCTCCCTTTTATTATGCAGTTGATAACATCAGTTTCCTCTGTGATTTCTTTTATTACCTTCCATTTTTATTAATCTGTGGCTGCTGGTGATAACAATCTCATTACAAAAATAACTGGGAGAGCTATAGCTGGGAGGCCCGTTTGCGTGAGGCAGACGATGTCTCTGCTCTCCCGAGAGCAAGGCAGGGACCGCGCACGCATGCAGGGGCTTGTCAATGTGCCGGCATTGCCCCGGACCCCGGCACCGTGTCCCGTAGCTCCACGGTCCCAGTGCTCAGGGGCAGATGGCGCCGATGGACAGGGGGGAAGGGGGAGACGCCTGAGTCCTGCGTTCCAGGGGAAATCCGGGCACGTCGGCCGAGGAACCGATCAGGTCAATTTGACTGACGCGTCACCCAGGACAGCCCAGAACAAGGGAACGGCGCCTCACTGTTAGGGCGGGCGTTTTACTGGGGAGTCCCAAATCCCGCTTACAGCCCACCCTAACAGTCCGCCCTCCCCTGATGGAGCGGACCGGCCCTCCCTCCAGCTCCCGGTCTCCCCAGGCAGCCGCCCTGCGTGGACCTCCGGGGCAGCCCGGCGTCCTTCCCACCAGCTGCAGCACACGCCAGACCTGTCCAGGTCTGGTGGCAGCTGCTGAGAGCAGGGGGGGCCACGCTTGGCTTTGGCTTTCTGGGCATTTACGTCGACCGCCCACCAGTGTGGGTTTGAATCGGATATGGGACTTGCGTGATACGGAGCATATTAACGTGGCCTTCACTGTGTTGACTGTCCTTGAGACAGCTGTCGCCGAGCTCTGGAACGAAACCTCCATGGAAGGCCTGGCCCCCTGACTACTGTTCATCATACCGAATGTTATTTATTTATTTATTTAGAGACACTCTGTGTTGCCCAGGCTCGAGTGAGTGCCGTGGCGTCAGCCTAGCTCACAGCAACCTCAAACTCCTGGGCTCAGGCGATCCTCCTGCCTCAGCCTCCCGAGTAGCTGGGACTACAGGCATGCGCCCAGCATGCCCGGCTAATTTTTTCTATTTTTTAGGAGAGACGGTCTCGCTCTCGCTCAGGCTGGTCTCGAACTCCTGAGCTCAAGTGATCCACCTGTCTGGGCCTCCCAGAGAGCTAGGATTACAGGCGTGAGCCACCGCGCCCGGCCTATTCTCCCTCTCTGCCTGCCCTATACTCACACGTGCATTGAGTTAAAGTCAGTACGACGCAAGCGTTCCCTCTTTGCGCTCATGGCTTGCCTGACTCAGTGAGCAAAAGAGCCTTGCAGCCCCCACCCTTGTCCAGCCCATCCCCCGTCCCGATGTGCACCCAACAGAAACGCCCATGTCACACTGCACCCTCCCCGTGCCCCTGTGTCACCTGGCTCTTTCTGTCCAGCCCAGCCCAGCCCAGCCCGAGCGTCAGGGGACAGGACACCAGCTGATTCCCAGCGTGACGTGTGCGTA
This sequence comes from Mirza zaza, assembly GCA_008750895.1. Classification (NCBI taxonomy): domain Eukaryota; kingdom Metazoa; phylum Chordata; class Mammalia; order Primates; family Cheirogaleidae; genus Mirza; species Mirza zaza. The sequence continues at coordinate 22,113 of VSMD01096715.1, forward strand.
GCAAGCCGTGTCGTGAGTCCAGACCTCCCCACCCCACGGGAAGTTCCGTAAGGGCCCTTTTCATTCTGTGTTAAGTGGAAACCGAGCGCGTCCTGAAAGTTCACACACGCGAATTTCACTCCATGTGAGTGGGCAACCCACACGCCATTCGAAGTCGAAGGGGCAAGTAGATTGCGACGGGCCGCACGGTGCGAGAGTGCTCAGCGATGACAAGGAATGAGCCACGGCCGCGTGCGGCCAGACGGATGACCCCCTCCTGCACCATTCTGAACGAGAGCAGCCGGACACAAAAGAGAACTTGCCATGTGACTCTCTCTACGTGAAATTCAAAACCAGGCAGAACTCACCTGCGGTCCTTGGAGTCAGGATGTGTGGCCGCCCTGGGTTGGGCAGGAAGGGTCTGGGGGTCCTGGCCGAGCTCTGCCACACAGGCAGGCTCTCGTGGCGGGAATTTACCAAGCTGGACACTTGCGATTTGTGTCCTTCTCTGTATGTAACATTGTATTTCAAAACAAGGTTTTCTGGAAAATTCCTGCTCCCCAACCACCAAGTTCACTCTGGATTCGGTGCCATTTAGAAACTTTCTATCTCAACCAATTACCTGTCGTCTAAATGGCCGATTTCTTCAGCTGCTCCCCACACACACAGCCTCCGAGGACTTCCGGGCTGGTGTCTCTATGTTTAAGAGCCTCTTCCCACCTGAGTCTACTCCAAGGCACTTTGCAGCACGTACTGGCACGATTAACAGGAAAGGCAGTAACTTTCCCTCCTTCCTTGCTTGTTTGGAGCCCAGGGGCAGGGGTTAGACGGCAGGCAGGACGTGCATCCTGACGGTGCCTCGGGCTCTTTCACGCCAAGGGTACCATCTCGGCCATCCATCCCGTGTCTGACTGGTCGCTTTGAAGGTAGGGAAACTGAGGCTTAGGAAGGTCACGGCCTTGCCCCAGGCTCTCAGAAAGCGTAATTCCACATCACTGCAAATCAAACCACGTTTGTAAAGCGAGTACTTTTCCAGGGAAACAGGAGTTTTCCCAAATGTGACCACATGCTTTTCAGAGGTCTGGCTCTGACCTTGAGGGCACAACCTCTAAGGAAGACCCGAGGGAAAAGAACACAGGGCCCACCCAGAGAAGCTGAGCGCACCCCACCCCTCAGCTTTCCGTGGCCCCCGGGCTCCCTCCCGCCCTGTCGGTTTCGCTCTCTGAGCTGCTGGGACGGGGGTACTCCAGGAGGAGCCTCAGTGCCCGACCGCTCTGGGCTGCACGGCAGGGCCTGTCCCTCTCCGGTGGCTGTCCCTGCGTCCCCCCAGCGGAGCGGCGCACTCAGCACCCAGACATCTGCCCTGCTGTTCTTCCTCAGGCCCCTCACTCTACATATTCCTTACTTTCAAGAAAACAGGCTAAAAGGCTGCTTTCCTATGAAAATGTGAGGCTTTCATACACCTGGCCTGTGTCTAGTGTGCACTGGTGCATGGCTTCTCTCCCCTGGGCAGTGGATTTGGGGTCGCTTTGGCTCCCAGGTGTCGCCTCTGAACCTCCAAGCTGCACTTTCTTTTCTGCAGCATAGAGCCGTCATGCCCAGCCCTGATGCCCTGTCCTCCTCCAGGGCCAGAGGTTAGGGGCGGAGCCATGCCCGTCTCTGTGACTGCCAACGCCCAAGGTTGGAGGACCGGGGCCAAGGGCAGGGCGCCGAACCCCCCTGCATTCAGCTCCCGCCTCCCACTTTGCAACAGATCTGTGCCCAAGCAAAGCATGAGGTGACCCTGTCGGGAGTGGGAGGTAGAGACCTGGGGTACAACTAAGTTTCCGCACCTGCCCCGAGAGTGGCACTCACCTGGTTATGCATTAACAGGGGACTGGCCACGTGGCAGGCCTAGGGCTGCAATCAAAAACCAAATGGGCATGTTTATAGCCAGCAGCCTCCCAATAAATTACCTCTCCTGCCAAAAATGTGCCCTCTCCCCTTTTTCATGTCAGCCTTGTCACAAAGCTGAAATGACAGGTGAGCAAACAGCAGGGGCCATGGGCTTGGAAAACTCCTGCTTCTTGGCAGGTCCACACAGTCGCCTCAGCCTGACCCGAGCTGCATTATCTCCTGGGAACAGTCTGTGCAGATAATGGGAAGCACCAAGGGTGGGCCGGTCTGCCCGGGAGCCCAGAGAGGCCCAGGGCGGGGGAGAGGAGGAGGTTCGGGGGTGCAGGGGAGGCAGGGTGCCCTTGGGCTCAGGGAGAAGCCTGGGCCTTCTTCCCAAGGGTGCACAGTGAAGCTTCTGTGTCTGAGGGTGTCCTCACAGAATCCTCCTGCCTCAGCCTCCCAAGTAACTGGTATGACAAATGCATGGGACGCCATCCCTAGATTCCCAGCTAATTAAAAAAAAATTTTTTTTTTTGCAGAGGCAGGGCCTTGCTATGTTGCCCAGGCTGGTCTCAAATTCCCAGCCTCAAACCATCCTCCTGGCCTCAGTCTCCCAAAATGCTGGAATTATAGGCATGAACCACTGTTCTGGCCTCATCTTAACTCTTAAGTGCACAGTTCAGTGGCATTAAGTATGTTCGCATTGCTGTGCAACCATCACCACCATCCATCTCCAGAACTCTGTCCATCTTGCACAACTGAAACTCTGTACGCATTAAAATAATCCCCATTCTCCCCTCCCCTCTGCCCCTGCAACCACCATTCCACCATTCTACTTTCTGTCTCCATGAATTGGACTAGTCTACAGACCTCATAGATGTGAAATCATACAGTATTTGTCTTTTTGTGGCTGGCTTATTTCACTTTGCATAATGTCTTCAAATTTCATTCGTGTTGTAGTATCTCACAATTTCCTTCCTTTTTAAGGAATGATATTCCTCTGTATGCATATACCGAATCTTCTCTATTTATTCATACTTTGATGGACCCTGGAGTTGCTTCCACCTCTTGTCTCCTGTGACTAATGCTGCAAATAGCCAACATGCAGACTCGTGCACGATTGGAAGCCACAAGGTCTGCCCGAGTGTGGACCCCAACGCTGGTGTGGAAGGCAGGCAGGCGGTGCCAAGTCCTCCGGGCCACGCTAGGCCTGAAGGATGAGCCGTGGGCACAGGGCAGGAGCCAGCACAGGAGCCGTGTGGCCCGGCTTGTGGAGGCGAAAGCCGGCCGGCCCTGGCCTGACCCAGCCCGTCTGCAAAGAGGGTCTAATATGACCTCATGGCAATTTTGCCAGCCTTGGCCTTGGCCTGGGACCCTCAGTCTGGGGTCTGGTTACCCTTCACTAAGGCGCCCTGTGTTCTGGTTTTCCTGGGACAGCCTCAGTTTACCCCTGCTGTCACAGTGCCTGCTCTCCCTGTCACCACTGTCCCTGTCTCTAGCCTCCCCTCCTCAGCCCCTCCTCTGGGTGTCCCATATGGTCAGGTGCAGCCGAGTCAGCACTGGGAGCCTCAGAGACGATGGTCAGGGTCCCACGCCCGGCCAGCCAGGCTCTGACACATGGACACTGCAAACCTCAGCCGCCTTGCCCACGGACGGGGATGATAGCCACAACCCCTTCATGTATGTTTTGTGATCTTCAAATGTGCAAGACTACATGAAAGAGAGTTGCTGTATTTAAGAGATTTAGGTCAAAAATGTAGGGTGGATGAGAATAAGCAGGAAATGCCAGCCCTGGGGATGAAAACCAGGTTCCACACAGACTCATTTGTGGACGTGCAAAGCAAATGGAAATCACCAGTTACATGAGCAAAAGTGCTGGTCACGTTCCATGACAGTGACGACAACGGTGAATAGTTGCTGAATGCTCCTCAGTGTCGTAGGATGTGCACCACCTCATCCAATCCCAGAGTTTAATGAGCCTCGGTTTGCAGGTGTGAAGACTGGCTCAGAGCTGGATGCTCAGGGCAGTGAGTGTGAGCGCTGGGTGTAGAGCCGACAGGTGACACAGGCTTGTCTCTGGACCTCTGAGCTTCCCAGCCTCTTGACTTGTGGAAAATGTTGGCAGCCTCCTGTCCCAGGTGACGGGACCCTGTCCCCAGAACTTCTCCTCTGTCTCCCACACAGACCCCCTGGGAAACAAGCCACCCCCTCCCCTGGGCTGCAGCTGTTGGCACCAGAGCTCTCTGGCCTGGAGACAGCAGAGGACAGGAAACGGCCCTGCTGATGGGGTTTCCTGAGAGGCCGCTGCTTCCTTGGACTGAATTCCCCGTGAAAATCAGCTCCGGTCTTTCGTTCCAGCATCATTTGGGTACATTTCAGATACGAACCCAAATAACACGGCCCGTTAACTACAGTGGCCCTAGTCACTGGACCTCTGCCTATCTTGATGGCTTTTGGCCAAACCACTGTTGACCAGTGTGGATGACCAGCGTTTTGGGACATCTTCGATGCTGCCAGCTACTTGTCCTTGGTCCTCAGTGACAGCTGTGCACCATCTCTGCTTCTTCTCTTATACTTGCCCAGGCTTCTTCACAGTCAGTGCTGTGACTACAGCCCTGAAGCCACTGGATCCCACCTGCCCATGGAGCCCTCCCGTTGGCCGTTGCACTGGGCAGGTGCACGCCCTGCTCGAGGGGCCGGGGGGGGGTGGTCCTTCAGCTCCACCCTGGACCACCGTCCTCGTCGGCTCCCGTGCCCTGCGGGCCCTGGGGCAGGCACCTTGCCCGGTCCATCAAAAAGCATCAGCCCCCGCCCTCCCAGACACAGAGCAGCTGACGCGGAGAGCACAGGTGGGACACACCGAGGAGCACTCGCCCAGCTCAGGGACAAGACGTGTACGCATTCCTAAGGACTGACTTCATGTGAGGCAACGGGGCGACGTGGAGAACCGGGAGAGATGAGATGAACATCCCCCGAGGTGGTGGCGGAGGAGGAGGACGTGGGGGGACATTTGCCAGCTTGGGGCTCTGTGGGGGCTGGGGGGGGGCGCTTCCTATGCAGGGGGCCCAGCTGGGGGGTTCAGCGTTTTCAGGCCACTCCAAGGGTCCTTCTTCTTTTTCTTTAATTGGTCACCGGTTGGCTGGGGCAGAAGAGATGAGAGACTTGGAATCCCCCCCCCCCCCCCCCCCCCCCCCCCCCCCCCCCCGTTCCATTCTGTTATCCTTTGATTTCGTTGCCTTTTATGGCCTTGAAGGCAAGGTACGAGATAAAGGCGTGGCTGGATGGCGTGCCCCTCGCGTCCTGCTTCTCTCTTCCGCCCCAGCTCCGGCGCGCCCTGGGTCTCTGCTTGAGCACCTGCGGCGTCAGCCACGCTTTCCTCCTTCCAGTCACCATTCGACACACACTTTTTATTTTTATTTTAATTAATTAATTTATTTATTTCAGGATATTATGTGGGTACAAACATTTTGGTTACACGCTATGACTCTCACAGCACTTGCTCCCTCTACCCTGCGAGCAAGCAACGTCCCCCTGGCCGGAAGCACCTCGGCGTCCCCCGAAGACTGTCCCATCACGCCGTGCACCTCCCTGGGCTTCGAGCATCTAAACGCCTCTGACACTTGCCAAGGAAAGTCGACCGAGAAAATGCCCAGAGCCGGGGAACAGGCAGAACTGTGCCTACTTCTGCTGCTCTCAGAGAGCTCAATGATTTCTCCCCGGAGAATAAAACAGATGTCAAAATAAATGTTTCCAAAGCGATGTTTTGTGAGGTGCTGCTCAAATGCTACTCCTTCTTCCCATTTCTGGGCTCAACATTAGAACATCGGTTTATTCCGGGGCACCGAATGGCTCTTTATGTCTCCCTGGCGCAATTCTTCTCGTCCCCCGTGCCCCAGCGCCCCCCCCCCCCCGCCCCGCACCCACGAGGAGAATTTCGGGCAAGGGAGGAAAGGCTGCTTCTGACTGTGGGTAGGACTCCGAGCAAATTCTGCTAATCTCAGGGTTTGGTGAAACTCTTTGCTCAGAAACTTTATGACCAGTGGGAACTGATGGTTTGTGTTTGCTCTTCAAATAAAGAGACCTTGGTGGCGGAGGAAGGCATTTTCTGCGGGGCTGCTGACTTTTGAAATCTCGAGCCCTCTTCCTTATCGGGCCCGTTTATTACAGGTTTCATAAACGCTTTATGAGGGCTTGGCGAGGCACTGCGGACCAGGGGTGGTGGCAGCTGTCTCCAACTTTCCACATTGTTGACAAGATCAAAGGACAGATTTACCACCTGATAAGATAGCAGGATAAGCCAGGGCGGAATCCCGAACTGACTTCTTGCCTCATGCACACGGGCAAACAGAGCTGCCTGCATGGGGCACTTTTTTCCTCCCCCTGCCTGGAGTCCTTTGCTTCCAGCTGGACCTCCCAAGTAATTCCTGCCACTGCGCCAATGGCCTGTTCTTCTACATGTTGACAATTTTAGAGGTGTTTTTAAAAAAATATATGTTTTAAAGATTTAAAGATATCCGAGCACTTCAATCCCTACTTTGTTGGTACAAATGACATTCATTTAAAAGTATGTGCCATGGTTAAAAAAAAAAAGGAAAAACATGTGCACAAAAATAATTTATGGCCAAATAAATCATCTCTCGAACATTTATATTTTCAGGTAGAGGAATTGTATTGACTTTATTTCTAGCTATTGTTGACTTTTTACTACAATTGCCTTGACAATATTTGAAAAGGTTCTTTTAATATGTCTGATTTTTAGTGGAAACTGGGAACTTTCTTTAACACTAGAATGTTTTGTTTTTATATATTTTTTTAAGAGACAAAGACAAGGATTCTCCCCCTAGTTAAAAAGAAGTTTCTCCGACTTTCCAGAAACACCTCAGTTTGCTGAAGGTTTCTCTGTGACTCTTCCACTCCTTGCGACCCTGTTGGTGTCAGGCCAGGTGGATGCAGCCCGAGGCCTGTGCCTATTTAGGGGATTACTTTGAGAATTCCACGAGTGCCCTGGCAGCGGCAATGCACGCACCCAGGTGACAAGTGACAGCGACTGCCCGGCTGTCCTCAGCAAAATATTAAGGAGCTACTGTATAATGCACGTTGTCCTGGGAAGGTTCTAGAGCAGATCCTGGAGACTCGTGAAGGCACCTCTGCCTCCCTGGGCTTTGCGTTTCGGCTTCTCAAACCTCCCTTCTCCCTAGCCTGACGGTCTCCTCCCCAGCCCCGCAGGTTCCTGATTTTTCTCTGCCATGGCACCCTCTGCGTCCCCCTCCCCCCTCCTCAGCAAGGCCACCTCTCTTCCCTGCTCTGAGAGCCCTTTAAAATGCACCTGCAGTGTGTCCTGAGGCCTCCTTGGAAAGCAAGTTGATAACTGAACCCCCATTCAGGGGAGAATGCCAGGTAATGCTCTAACTTCTTAGACACGACTTCTCTCCCCCAAACAGACACCTTCACCGAGAATCGAGTGGTAGTGGCAGTGTTTCGGCCTTGAGTAGGGGGTCAGGCCACGTGTCCCCACCCTGTGCACCTGCCAGGCCCCGGCTCTGTGAACTTGAGTGTGGGAGGGTGACCCCTGTCCTGGTCAAATGCTTCCTGGGGTGGCGTGGGGTTGTCACAGGGACTGTCACAGGAGCAGCCTCTGACTGGATCAGGCCTGGAAAACTACAGGGGAAAAGTTGTCTGGAAACAAAAGCATTTTGGGGAAAAAGAAAAAAAAGGAAAAGAAGAAGCAGGGAGCAAATGGCCGTGGTGGGGTTCGGGGACACAGACTCCCAGCCAGGCTTCCCACACCGGGAGCTCAGCGTCGGGAAGAGGCTGGAGCCAGCGCTTCCCCCAGGCGGGTGCGTGGGACTGAAACGCACAGGTGGCCAGGTGTGCGTGCCGCATGGCCGAACCCGCCTCAAGGAAGGGGGGCCGTTTTCTCGAGCAACAATAGCACCCGGGGTGCTGAGGCAGGTCAGGCTAAGCCAGTCCCTGGCAACGTCCGGGTGACATGGCCCTGAGGAGGTCCCAGGGGCTGAGAAGGGGGGCTTCCCCCGAGGCTCCTCCCCCCAGAGCCAGCAAAGGCCTCTGACGAGACCCCCTCTGTCCCCCGGGGAGCCTCTGGTGGCCCACGGCACCATCTCTACCTCGGGACGCACCGCGGCCTTAGGTCAAGCAACTCGAGTCGGGAAGCACCAAGGACAGAAACACTGCTTTCTACATAAAGCCTCGGTGGACCGCTGGTTGAAGAGCGTTTGGGAACATGGGTAGGGCTGACAGCAGAAAGTGGATTGGAGAGAAACAGAGGTACTTCTGTGAAGGCACAGGTTCCTTTTGGGAGTGTCGGGCTCAAAACCACAATTTTGGCCCCTAGACCCCTTCCGTGTGGCCGCTGCCCAGTTGGCTGCAGGCCGTGGGGGAGGCAGAGCTTCTGGGGCAAATGGTCCAGCTGCCCTTTTCTCCTCCCCGCTGAGAAGTTCCTCTGGAAAGTGGTCTCGCAGGACACCCCCCCCCAGCCCCCATAGCAGGAAGCTGGGAGCTGGGTGGCTCCGGATGGGAGTGGTCCAGAGCCTCTTCCTGTGGAAGGGACAGAGGCCCCCAGACCTGCCATGGCCAGGGGATGGCAGGCCCTCGGGAGGGGCCGCGGCTGCCAACCATTGGAGCAGGTGCCAGCTCAGGCCCTCGGTGCCCGATTCTCACGGTTGAGCCCATGGGGTCCGGGCTTGCGGTTGGGCAGGGAGAGGCGTTGAAGAAGGCCGAGAAGGAGACTTTTATTATCTGCAGAATTGCTTCCGAAACATTATCAGCTCAGATTATTGGCCACAAATTTTCATCCGAAATCAGAGAGTAATAGGCTTTTACAGTGCCGTAAAATGCATATTAGCTGGTTCTGGGGCTGTCTCACCTCCCATTTACTCCACCGTTTTATCAATATTGCCATAATTTGACACTTGTGAATAGAGGAAGATTGTAAAGTGTGCACAGATCCCCGTACTAAATAGAGATTAGGATTACTACTAAGTTTAAGCCCTAGTAAAAGATAATTAAGTTGATGGATGTGGCTGTAAACCTCCCTTTTATCAAGTGCTTGCTCTCGCGTGCAGTCTCTAGCCTTATTATTTTACAGCATCATTAATGCCCAGGCGGTACCTGCATCTCCAGTGGATGCTGCTGCCCGTGGAGTGAGGAGACAGCAGCAAGTGCCAGTTGGCCAAAAAGTCTCTCCCCGTCCCCTCTTCCTTCATGGTGGCCCCCAGCGAGTGTGTGAGGCTGCATGCTGGGGCCACCTGGAGCCCAGGAGCAAAGATAGGTAGCCCAGGGGCCAAGCCCCCAGCCCCTCGCCCGCCCTGGTCCCAGCTCTTTTTAGAGGCGGGCCCTGGGCACCTAACGGCTGCCGTGTCTCGTGCTGTCAAATGCAACCCTTTTCCAGATGCCCCTGTGGGGCCTCTGCTCTCTGCAGGCAGTGTCACAGGCTACCCAGCAACACTGCTCCTGGGAAAATAAAAACACCACGATTCAACAGAGGCAGCTGAAACAAACATATTCCCAAAACGTGGCTGCAGTCGGTGCTACACTTTTTAGGGGTGACCGTGGATGGTGGCCTGTACCTTACCTGACCAGCCCAGCCCTGCAAGGAGGGTCACCTCACATGCAGCGGGCGGGCGGGGGGAAGCCTCGTCTGCCTTTGGCAAGGGTGGGGGGTGGCCAGAGGGCTGTGCAGAGAGGGTGGGCCCTGGGGCGGTGGTGCCACAGGGACAGTTTCTCTCTGGGGACATGTCTCTGGGCTGCCATGCTAAGGAGTAGCCAGTGTGGCATCCCCCCCCCAACTCTTCCCCCACATCCATGGCTGAGCCAAGCCTCGGCCAGTGGAAAAACCAGAGAGCCAAGGAGTGCTGCCTTTGGGCCTGGAGTGGACTCATGGTCAGGGCAGAGCTCCCAAACGCTGAGCCCGTGTGTCTGCCAAAGGCTGGCTCATCCTCCATGTGGTCTCTTCTCTCCAGGGACTTCCCAGTAGGCTTCCCAGGGCCACTGGGGGGACCTGACATCCCTACTTGCTAGAGCTGGCAGGCAGAAGCCAGGGCTCCAGGGCAGGCAGGGAGGAGAAGGTGGAGTGGGTGGCAGGGGGTGGACGGGGCTGGCTCGAGTCTGGTCTGTGCCCTTGGAGTTCCAGGTACCACCCAGAGTCAGACGGTGGCTTCTTTGGGCACTAGAGACCCTATTAGGCCTCAAGATGGGATTTACTTAGATAGCTTCAATGCCTTTTGCATTCCAGCTGATCAGCACCCCATTATTTATGGAACAGAGGGTGGGGAGGGCAATGCTTTTTTGCACACCTGCTCCCGAGCTTGACTGTGACCTTGGCTTGGGTCTCTGGGTAACCGGGTGCAGGGCCTTTGGGCCCAGTTCTCGGCCCGCTGGGCGAGCCACGCTCTTTGGTTGGCCTTGACTGCAGAGACTGGAACATGGAGAACAAGGAAATAGTCCTACAGAGGAGTCATCTGGGAGAGACTGGATTTGGCCATAGCAGATAAACACACTTTTTTTTTTCTTTTTATTGCCTGAAGCTAAGTGATATGTACCTTGGTTGGGATTAGCAGGCTGAAAGTTCAAGAGATAAGCAGCTCCTCTTGGCATGAGCGATCGGTGGGGCTTATTCGGGAGGCCCTGGATCTGCTGGTCACCTTTGGAACTTTCGGGTGGCCAGGCAGGTGCAGGGCCTGGTTCCCCTTGCCGCTGCCGCTTTCACAATCGCCCCTGGCGGCGGAGGCCTGAGCAGAGGAGCCGGCCCCACCTGCCCCTCGGCTGCACCTGCCTGTGTGATGCCGCTGCGGCTTCCTGATCCCGAGACCCAGAGTGGAGCTGAGCAGCCCTCGCGTGCACCACGCTCCTCCTCGCGGCCTCACGGGAGAGACGGAGCCTCGGTTAGGACCGAGTCATCCCGAGCGCTTGCGTGGTGTGCTTGTCCCTCCCCAGCCCACTGAGTGCAGGGACACGTGTGCTCGAGTGGGCCCCAGCCCTGGCCGTGCGTGGAGGGCAGGCGGCCTGGTCTCGAGAGTGAAAAACCCCACCTTCTCTGTTCGGAGCCTCCTCACTCCCACCCCACTCTGCACGTGCTCGCTGAAACCTGCACAGGTGCCACGCGCTGTCTTGGGCTCCTGGGACATGGGCCCCCAGGGGGTGGAGGACGCAGACAGGCGGGCGCTGCGTGCTGGATGTAGTGACACGGGTGGCCCAGGGGCCTCCGGGGCCAGAGAGGCGCCCTAACTCAGCCTCATGTCCTCTGATCCCGTGGTGTGCACGTGCGTGCGTGCGTGCGTGTGTGTGGGGGTGGGGTGGGGGTCAGGGCGTGGGCAGCGTGTACTCGCAGAACCAGGTCACGCTTCTGATCTCCCAGCCCCCACCCTGCAGCACGCTCACTTCGGAAAATTCCAGCCGCGAAGGACTTAGCATCTGACAAAACACGTTTCTATCTTGCAGGATGTTTTTTAACTAAATGAACATATGCCATAGCTGCCATGATGTTCCTTAGAAGCGTCACCTGTGACCCTTTCCCAGGTGGGGGGAGCAGAGACAGGAAGGACAAAGAACGAGGAAAATAACAACAAACAAACAAACAAAACCTCAGACACCGGCGCCCCAGAACAGCCCTGCGTGCACGCGGGCCGGGCTGACCGCGCCGCGCTCTCGGTTGCCGAAGCTAATAAACCCGACTATCTTGAAGAGTAAACACCATACTGTTTTGCCAACTATTAGATTTTTACTACTCGCCAATAAAGTGAGCACTTTATTCCATTCAAATAATATTCCATTCATTGTTTCCTAAAGATTAGCAATCGAAAGAGATGTCAACAATTTTCACTCTTTAAATTAAGTATAATAGGCTTTTATAGCACAGCATAAAGATATGGCAGGGAAAGGCTGCAATCACAACAGCTCGATGTTGCTTTTATCTGTCAGCATGGCCCCAGTTTGACACTCGGGAGCAGAGGAAGCTTGTAACGGGCCCGCAGAGCCCACCGAGCCGGCAGCACTCGGGTTAGTCTTACAGCTGGCTTTGGGCACCGTGAAGTGATCATTTAATTAACTAATGGGGTTGGAAGCTGCCAGGTTTATCTGATTAGCTCTCTTCAAGCCTTTGCTCCTGCTAATTCCAGCTCTCTGTGTTTACATGTTAGCAGTAGCCGGGGCCGGGACCTGCCCAGGAGAAGAGCCTCTTGTGCAGGCGTCCCTCAGCCCCGACTCGGCTATCCCTGCAGAGTTGTGACACCCTTGCTCCTAGAGAACAACAGGACAGCTTATCTATCAGAGTGAGTTTTGAACAGTTTCACAGAGGCAGCAAACACCTCCTCCTCGGGTGTTTAACATACAGTCCGGGTACATTTTAACGCTGTTGATTTAATGATGGCCAGTGGTGCCCGCGTGCACACGTGTGTGCGCGTGTGCTCCTGCGCCTGCCAGCGTGAGCACGTGTGTCTGTGCTGTGCACCTGTGGTGGTGGGTCCACGAGGGGAGTGCTGCCCGCTGCGTGGTGGCTTCGCCTCTGCTGTGGACCGTCCCCATGCCAGATCCACCGTCACACACAGACTTTGGGCCCCGTAGTCTGAAATGCTTTTGATGGAGCATGACTTTTTACCTGCCCTGGACTAGAAGTGGGTCTGGACAGCCCTGCAGGTAGAGATCCTTAATCCCAGCTCTGGGAGTGAAGGATTGGGGTTTCTCACCCAGCTGTGGATTCCTTGGGGCCTCCCTCGGAGGAAATCAGAATTGCAGCAGAGAAATGTCACCCTCATTGCAGGGCCCCCTCCCCTCCCCCCCGCCCCGCCCCCTTCGGGGACCCGGGAGGCCACTGAGCCTGGTGGGAACAGTGTTTGGCTCTGGGGCTTAGCGACCCTATGAATTTGGCTGCTCCAGGGACCTTATTTAAGTGGAATCATACAGCATTTTTGCTTTTGCATTAGCTTATTTAATTTAGCGCAGAGTCCCTTCAAGTTGATCCCTGTTGTAGAATGTGTTGGGACTTCCTTCCTTTTTAAGACTGAACGAGGATATCCCATTGCACGTGTACACCGCATTTAGCTTATCCATTCATCTGTCGGTGGACACTTGGGTCACTGCTACCTGCTGGCTATTGTGAATAATGCTGCTATGAACACGAGTGTACAATTATCTCTTTGAGTTGTTGCTTCCACTTTTTTGGCATGTACCCAGAAGTGGAATTGCTGGAACATACAGTGTATCCATGTTTAATTTTCTGAGGCTCCACCGTAGTGTTTCCAACAGTGGCTGCACCATGTTACATTCCTACCAGCATTGGGCAAAGGTTGCAGTTTCCCCACATTTCTCACCAATGCTAGTTATTTTCTGTTCTGTTTTTGTTTTCATAGTAGCCATTGAATGGGTGTGAGGTGGTATCCCATTGTGGGTTTGATTTGCATTGGGAAGTGGGTAATTAACAAAATTCCCCAAGAGGTGCCAGTGAGAACTCAGAACCCAGAGCCACTGAGTGAATCGGGGCTGTCATTTGTTGAGCAGGTATTATGTGCCAAGTGCTGTCCTCTCACCTAATGTGCGTTCGCTCAGTCACTCTCTGCAACAACTCAGCTCAGTAGGAGCCGCTCTCTCTCTTATAAATGAGAACATTCAGCACACAAAGGTGAAGAGGGCTCAGCTGGTTGGTGGAAGGGCCACACAGAATTCAAGTTCAGAGGGGTCCGGCCCCTGTTCTCTCAGCCACTGTGCTGCTTTAGCCGTTGGCTAAATGCTGTCACTTGGGGGCACCTCCACTTCAGGGGCAGAAAGTGTCAAGGGACACTAGTGTGACTATAATTCGCATGGAGTCCATACAGTTTGGAAACAATATCAACACAAAATCTTTAGTTTCATTCGTGAAGGTATATTTTTTTCACATCACATTTTTGGTAAGGTTTAACAAAGAAGTTATTCCATCTTAAATGATCATAGTTGCTTTCCTTTTAAATAATAATTTGATAGTTATTCTATAGTAAGTAAAACTAAAGCCTAGCACCTCGGACAGAAAACTGTTCTTTCATTTATATGAAAGGCCATGAGTATGAAGCCTATGAAAAGGCCATTTTATATGTTGAGGCCATGTGTCAGGATTCGAGTGTGGCGGCACTGCCATCTTGTGACCACTTACACCAATAGCAACTTCATTCTGAAAGTGAGATTAAGATTGTCTATACACAGGCCTGTCCAGATCAGTTTTGGTCAAGGGCAGGTAAAAAGTCATGCTCTATCAAAAGTATTTCATACTATGGGAGGTTTAAAACCATAATCATGCCCCTGGAGTGACAGAGCCATGGCAGATACAGTCCTTGCGCCCTTTGCCACTCCCAGACCCTACTGCTCAGAGGAAATTCTGGTAGGAGCCCTTAGGGGCGTTGGTGGGAGGGCTGAGTACTGCTCATCTCACGCTCAAGACAAGGAGGGAGGATCTGAGCCCAGACTGTGTTCTCTAATTGTCTTTAGGTTTAGGAGGTCTACGTTGGACAAGAATCAATCTCGCTGTCTCTCCTCCCCCCTTCTTTTCTTTCTTCTTCCTTCCTTTTCTCCTCCTTGTCCTCCTTCTCTTTCACCGCTTCCTCCTCCTTCCTCTTCTTCATAACTGATTTGTTGAGATGTAATTCACATGCCATAGAATTCACCCATTTAAAGTGTACAATTGCTGGGCTCAGCGGCTGACACCTCCTAGCACTCTGGGAGACCGAGGCAGGAGGATCACTTGAGCTCAGGAGTTCGAGACCAGCCTGAGTGAGATCGAGACCCTATCTCTACCAAATATAGAAAAATTAGCTCAGCGTGGTGGCATGCACCGGTAGTCCCAGCCACGTGGGAGGCTAAGGCAGGAGGATCCCCTGGGCCCAGGAGTTTTGGGCTGCGATCTGGCAGGAGGCGCCCACAGGTGACCCAGGGCAGCCCAGGGCAGGCCCATCCAGGCCAGGCCTCACCTGTGATCCCATCACGGTGGGTTGGGGGAGAAGGAGATGAAGGGCCCTTCCTGGACAGGAGCTCGTTGTCGGGCGTGGGAAGTCTGTGAGGTTCACACCCCAGGTCCTGGCTGGTGGGACAGAAGGGTGAGCGTTAAGGACCTAGTTTGCCTGCTCAGATGTTATTCCAAAGACTTCCAGCTGTCATCGGGCTTCCTCCCTGGCGGGAGGTCTGTGCAGATGCTCCTCTGCGCCTGACCTGGGAGCCGAATCTCTAAGGGGGGCGTCCCCCTGTAGGGGAGACACTCTGAGGGGCGGGGGTTGGAACATGAACATACGAACTTCAGCCCTTAACATGCACTAATCCCATGTGGAAGGCAGGACCCCATACAGGGGACTACTGGGTCCATACATGTGCATATGAGCGATTCAGTAGCCACGGCCAGGTCACGCCCTCGCAGGTGCGTGTCGCCGGCAGTCTCTGCACATAGATGCTCCTCTGCACCGGTCTCCCCGGTTGTGAATATTTTTATTTTTTCCCAATCTGGCGTGTGTGTGTGTGTGTGTGTGTGTGTGTGTGTGGCAAATAAAATGGCATCATTGATTTCGTTTCCGATTTTGCAGCTGATACATGTGGGTCACCTTTCACTTGGGTTTTCTGTCCCCCGAGTCGTCAGCTCAGACCCTCGGCCCTGCGCTGGGCCTCCTCCCGCCCTGGGGCCTCCCAGCAGGTGCCCCGCTGCCAAGCCTGGGGCTGCCGAAGCAGCTGTTTCTCGGGACCCCCTTCAATGTCGGGGAGACGGCTGTGTTGTGTTACGCCCAAAGTCTTCTCCCAGGGTTTCCCTGCGCCGTGCGCTGTCTTTACCGTGGGGAGGAAACGAGGTTTCTGCAGTCGCTGCCCTCGTGTCAGAGCAGCCTCAGCCTCGGGGTGCCTAGAGTGAGTTCCAGACCAGCCCTTCGCCGGCCAGGGGGCGAAGATCTGGGCCCACCCCAGCTCCACGTCTTACCAACTGTGTGACCTGGATGACATTATTTACGAAGAAGCTGTCCCTGGTGGCAGCTGTGCACAGTGACTGTGCATATCAAATGTGACCGGCAGAGAGAGGGCCGGGACCGGCCCATTTGGTGGAGGAGGGGCTCACCCAGCAGGTCCCTGGGTCGCTCACCCATGTGCCCAGGAGGCATCACCAGCCTCAGCACTTATTAGATGCCTGATGCATACTAGATCTTAGAGCAGACACCCAAACAGAGCCCCCAGTTGCAGCTGCCACAGGGAACGTGCATCTGGATGGAAAGGACCACAGGCCGAGCAGCCTGGGCGGCGGGTGTGGCCTTGGGACGGGCAGGCCTGAGCCCTCTTGTGGAGGAGCCTGGGGTGAGAGAGGATGGCCTAGGTGAGCAGGCCACACCCTGTTCCCACCCCTCTCTGGGCCTCTATGCGGTTGGTGCCCCCAGCGAGCAGAGAACGAAACCCGGGGCTCCTACAAGTCTGATTCCAAAGCTTTCTGACTCCAGCTCAGACCACGGCCACCTGCCTGGGACTGTGGGCGACTGTAGACTCAGAGCTGGCCATGCCCATGTGACTCCCTCTTCCTCCCCAGGAGCTGTTCGAGAAGGTGGTGCTGGCGCATGTCTGGGCTCCATCTGGATCCAGTGGGAGAGGGCAGATAAGGAGCATGTGGCACCCACCATCTGTGTCACCATCTCCCACTTCTACAGTGTGGCCTCTTTGTCAGCACCACCTGCCTTGGGGACCGCAGCATGAAGGCCCAAGACAGGGCCAGGGTTCTGGAGCACTGGATCCAGGTGGCCAGGGCCAGCCCTGGGAGCTCCCCGGGGGGACCCTCGCTCCCCCCCGGCTCCAAGGATTGCTGCCTGGGGTCTGAGCCCCTGCCCAGCCCCTGGCCCTCCTGTCAGTGGTGGACGCTCCCTTCTCACCTGGGCTCCTACCTGAGCTAAGATCCTCCTCCCTGTGAGTGTAGCTCCCTGGAGCTTGGGTGTGTCCTCCTGTGGCTCCCTGGGCCTCCGTCTCACCCAGGAGAGCCGTCAGCAGAGGGGCTGTAGCTGGGAGCAGGGAGGCTCCGACACCCCGCCTCACGGTTCATTCTCTCCCCTTTCTAGGACGCGTGATGCTCTTGGCCAGCCAAAAATAAATTGGGCCAGCAGGCAGGGAGAAGGGGCGTGGGGGTGGGATTCCAGCAGCTTGTCCTTCACCTGAGCATAACTTCTTTCCCCTGGGACAGGGTCCTGTCTTCAGGCTGACGTCCGAACTGGGAGCCTTTGACGTGCTGCCCGGGAGGGCCACTCCCTTGCTGGTGGAGCTCACAGAAGGGTGAAGGTCCCAGCACCTCCAAACTTAGCAGCTGCACCTGTGGCGTCTCCAGGAAGCCATGCGGCTTGGCAACTTGCCTATGTGGGGACCCCTGACTCAAGGCCACAGCCACGGCTGCAGCACCTGGTGTCCCCGCTGGCTCCACTTCTCCTCCAGCTGGCAGGGACTCCAGAAGAAAACATGCAGTTCCGCTTGGGGGTTTCTGGGGTTTAACTGCTACTTTGCAGAGCAGTGTGGGAGGAGGAAGCAGGCCTGGGGCTTGCTCTGAGGTGAGGCCACCCTGGAATCAGACCTGCCTGCAGCAGGGAAGGCCTGGGGAGAGGCACGAGTGGCTCTTCAGCCCTGCATGGCCAGAGGACGCCTGGAGGCCAGGCAGTGCGGGGCTAGAGCCGGCAGGTGGAATTCCCCCAGTGCTGGGGCAGAAAGTGGAACGAGGCTTTCTGGAGGTTGGGGGCTCCCTGTTATCAATCACCTCCAGCAGTGCTTGCACCTCTCCTGCCCTGGCACTCCTCGGGTGGAGAGCGCACGCTCAGGTAATGGAGATGGGGCGTGGGCAACGGCTTCCTTCTGCACTAGTAGTGGACCCCTCAGGCTCTCTGCCTTCTGGGAGTTGCAGAGACGTCACCTCTTGGCTGTCACGAAAGCCTAGGGAATTTCCTGGACAGGATGCAATTAAGGAAACTCACCTATGGGCATCCCAGAAGATGGCCTGGCTTCATGGGCCATGGGGTGAAGCACATCCCTGTCTTCCCCAGACTTTAGTTGCCCTGGGATCCCATCCTACTCAGAAACCCGACATAAACCAGCTACCTCACCTGTGGGCGCTTCTGAAAGTCAGGAAGCTACATCTGCTGCCACGTGGCGGTCCAGGGTTTGGCCCAGAGTGGGGTGGGGAGTGTTCAGGCACACTCGGGGGAGAGGACGGCCCTGGGAGCCTACAGATGCCAGAGGACCTTTGCACCAGTTTAGGGAGCAAAGGCTGAATTAACAGATGCATCTAGTGTATACCAGAAATAACATATTGCCATTGTGTCTTTTAGCACAGTTAATTATGGTTAAAATTTATGGTTGTATGATATCCCTAGAACACCGAATCAATGGGCCCATTATTTATTTTCATTTGTTTTCCTTAATCTAAAAACATGACTTGCACTTTAAAACTATGTAATGCCACAAGGGAAACTGGTATGAAGCTTACCAGAAGTTGCTGTTACTCCAAAGCTACGATTACTGGTTTGCTTAAAAAAATTTGAACCAAGGCCGTGTGGAGAGTAGGGTTAATCAGAACCAGCCCTGTGTTGGACGCTGTTCTCAGCCGTGGGGATACAGCAGCGAACAAGACAGCCGTATTCCCTGCTCCCATGGAACTTGGAGAGGATAGACATTCAATCAATCGGTTTTCCCATTTTTTTTTTCCCGATAAATAATAGTAAGTCAATGAGTGGAATGAGGGTAAAAAGCACATTCTTTTATTTTCTAATTAAAATTTAAGTAAAAGACCTTGAACAACCAAATTAGCAATTTGGACATTAAAGGTGACAATCTAACTTGAACTTTGAGCCAGCTGTGAGACATAAAAATGCCAGATGATATTTGTAACAGTTACGTGCCTTGGGTTCATTAGGGACCCTTGGTTTCCTCCTCTCCCTATCGCATTTCCTCTGATTAAATGGGAAACGAGAGAAACAATAAGCGCGAGACATCTTAATTATCACACTCATTTGAAGCTGTCCTGAACCAATAACCAAGAGTAGGTGCAGTGAAAGAAAAGTGACTTTATGCCAGAGCTAGTGGTGAAGAAATGGCTCATGCCTCTAAGAAACCATTCTGATGTGTTGGGCTGGGGATCGGAGTTTAAGAAAGGAATTCAGCATGAAGGACGTGCAGGAGAGGCAAGGAGGTGCCTGTCACTGTGCTTTGTCCCAGTGACTATCTTGAGTGATTGCTCCACCTGGTGAGTTGGCTGGTGCTCTCTCAAGGCCATTTATCTATGAACTAACTGCAGCCTTGAGGTCATCTCCTGGTGGGGGTCCAGATTGCTTAAAGACTCAGTCTCTGGAACTTGTAAACAAACAAACACATGGTTAGATGGGGGAAACTGGTGCAAGGGAGAGGCTGGTGGAAAGAAGGAAGGTTAAGGTCAGTATTTCTTCACTAAGAGTATAGCAAGAAATGGGCAGGAAAAATCTCAAAATGGGGCACCGAAAAGCAGGGCATTGGTTACATCTCCCCACTGTCAAATTCCATTTCATTTCTGGCCAGGCACGGTGGCTCACACTTGTAATCCTAGCACTCTGGGAGGCTGAGGTGGGAGGATTGCTTGACGTCAGGAGTTCGAAACCAGCTGGGCATGGTGGCGCGTGCCTGTAGTCCCAGCTACTTGGGAGGCTGAGGCAGGAGGATTGCTTAAGCCCAGGAGTGTGAGGTTGCTGTGAGTGAGGCTGATGCCATGGCACTCTAGCCTAGGCAACGGTGTAAGACTCTATCTCAAAAAAAAAAAAAAATTCCATTCCATTGCTGTGGAATGTGGTGGTGCATTTGTTCTGCCTACCTCCTGCTGAATGGGGATGAAGTTAAAGATTATTGGAATGGAACTGGTCTATTTGGAGTTGGAAGTGTTCCCAAGTGCTGGGGCTCAGCTGAAGCATTATAGTTTGGGGATTCAAAAGCCTTTGGGAAAATCTGTCCTGCATTCCCATGCAGAGGGCACAGCAAGAGAGTATGCCTTTGCCTATGATTATAACTAGAGTAATAAGGACCTTCTTCCAGCATGCAAGCCACGGATCTAATGACAATGTGGCATCTGAGACCCACAGGGAAAACCAGAGGTCCTAGAGGCAAAAGACCACAGATCTGGCAAGAATCTCTCTGTAAACTATCTGCATACTTCTGTGCCCACTGTGGCTATAGCAGGTGGACAAAATATATTTAAGACTAGAGGAATTAGCAAAGGTTGCATCCCACAGGAAGATATAAGCAGAAACACCACTTTTAAATTATGGGCTTTAGTTTCTTCAGTGAGGAGGAGTTGCCTTTAAATCTCTTCTGGGCTTGCTCCATTCACTTAACAAAAAGTTATCGAGCACCCATTAATGTTAAGGCGTGCTGGGGATACGGCAGTTAGCAAAATGGACAGCATTCTCACCCACAAGGAGGTGATGTTCTTGCTCATTAATATTTTTGTTTCAATAAGCAAAAATGCAAATGAATATATAATGTGTCAAATGGTAAAGTTCTATAGAGAGAAATAAGGCAGAGTAAGGGGGTGAGGGGTGCATCCGGGGTGGGCTTACTAGTCTATATAGGGTGTTCAGGGAGCACCTCCCTGCATCAGGTCACATTCCAGCAGAGTGTGGAGGAATTGAGAGAGTGAGCCACATGCTCCCTTCCCCTGTAGTGAACTTCCTGCTTAACATTAATATCCCTGCTTATGCAATAGAAACCTTAAACTCGACATATTCGAACTGAACTCTAATGCCTTTCCAAACCTCTTCCATCTTCAATCTTCCTTGTCTCAGAATGGGCATCACTTATTATCCAGATGCTCATGTGAAAACCTAGGACTTAAGATTGGCTCCTCTTTCCCCTTCAGTTCCATGTTGGCGTATCCAACTGGGTGTGCTCCCAAAATATATTTCTCATTCATCTCCGCTCCATATTTATTACTGCCACTTGGTACAGGGTACCATCATGTCTTGCCTTGACTATTATTAGAGCCTCCTAACAGTTTTCCTGTTCCAGTGGTTTCCCATTTTCACCTAAAATACTTTCCCTGGATATAGCATTCTAGGTTGACAGTAATTTTCTTCCATCACTGTAAAGATGTTGTACCATTGTCTTTCAACTTTCATTATTTCTGTTGAAAAATCAGCTGTATACAACTGTATATGTTGCTTTTGTTCTTTGGAGAAAAGATGTATGCTGTCTTACCTCCCTTGACCCTCACCCCCTACCCCAAGCTAATTTTAAGATTTTCTCTCTTTGGTTTTCAACAGTTTTGCTTCCTTGAAAAAAAATCAACAAATTGAGCCGAGTGATTTCCAGGAGATATTGTTAAATGAAAAAAGTAAAGTGCAAAAGAATATTTAGTATGTTACCCTGTGTATAAGAAAGGAGAAATAAAACATGTCTATATCTGCTTATCCTTAATGAGACAAAGGACAAATAAACCAGAAAACTATGCATCTGCTTACCTAAAGGGGTTGGGGGGTGGAATAGGAAAGACGGAAGAGAGGAGTGTGCAATAGCTCTCAGTTTATATCTTAGTTTAGTGTTTTTCATTTTTTGTGTGGTTTTGATAAGCAATAGAAATTTATTTTGCACAGTTGCGGTGACTGGAAGTCTGAGATTAGAGTGCCAGCATGGTCAGGTTCTGGTGAGGACCCTCCTCTGGGTTGCAGACTGCCAAATTCTCGTATCCTCCAGTGCTGGAAAGAGAGTGAGCTGGCTCTCTGGGCACTAATCCCATGTGTGAGTGTCCCACCCTCATGGACTAACCACCTCCCAAAGACCACACCTCTAAATAGCAACACCTCTAAATAGCAACACAAATACTCAGTCCATAACAGCTATTAATCCTCTCTTAGTGTGGATTATCAACTACTAAGAAAAAGAGGAGTCTAATTTTAAATAGAGATGATGGAAAAACACTTTCAAATCATGTGACATGGTTTCACATGTTCTATTTCATCATCATGAAACATGTTCTATTTCATCATCATGTGGTCTATCAACAATGGTTTTCTTTTCATTTTTTTATTGTGGTAAAATATACATAACAAAATTTACCATCATAATTTAAGTGTACAGTTCAGTAGTATTAAATACATTCATAATGTTGTGCAACCATCTCCATAACTCTTTTCATCTTGTAAAACTTAAACTCTGTACACATTAAATAATAACTCTCTATTTCCTGCTGCCCCCAACCCCTGGCAACCAACATTCTGTTTTCTGTCTCTGTGATTTTGACTACTCTAAATACCTCATATAAATGGAATCATACAATAATTGTATTTTTCTGACTTGCTTATTTTACTTAGCATAATGTTCCCAAAGTTTATCCATACTGTAGCATATTGCAGAATATCCTTCCTTTTTAAGGCTAAATAACATTCTGTGGATAAAATATGGATGTGCTATGTTTTGCTTATCCATTCATCTGTTGATGGACACTCAACTTGCTTCCATGTTTTAGTTTTTGTGAATAACACTGCTATGAACATGGGTGCATAAATACCTCTTTGATACCCTGCTTTCAATTCTTTTGGGTGTATAATAAGAAATGGAATTACTAGATCATATGGTAATTCTATTTTTAACTTTTTGAGGAACTGCCATACTGTTTTCCACAGAGGCTGCTCCATTTAACATTCCTACCAACAGTGCACAAGAATTCCAATTTCTCCAACATTTGTTATCTTTTTGTCTTTTTGCGGATTTTTTTTCGACAGTAGCCATCCTAATGGGTGTGAGGTTGTGTCTCATTGTAGTCTTGATTTGCATTTCCCTAATGATTAGTGATGCTGAGCATCTTCTCGTGTGCTTATTGGCCATTGGTAGGCCTTGCTTGGAGAAATGTCTGCTCAAGTTCTGTGCCCATTTCTGAATCGTGTTGTTTGCTTTTCTGTTGTTGAGGTTTAGAGTTTCTCCATATATTCTGGACATTAACCACTTATCAGATATATGATTTTCTCCCATATTTTCTCCAATATTTTCTCCCAATATTTTCTCCCATTCTGTGGGTTGTCTCTTTACCCTGTTGATGGCACATCTTAGTCCGTTTGTGCTGCTATCACAAAATAACATAGCATGGGCAATTCGTAAACCATAGAACTGTATTTCTCATGGTTCTGGAGGCTGGAAGTCTAAGATCAAGGTTTCAGCAGGTTCCATGTCTGGTGAGCAGTGCCTTCTGCTTCCAAAATGGCACCTTCCTCCCAAGTGGATGGGCACTCTGTCCTCACACAGCAGAAGGGACTTAAGGGGCTGAATCCACTCCCTCGAGCCCTTTTATAAGGGCCGTAATCTGTCTTCATGACTTAATTACCTCTTAAGTTTAATACTATCACATCGGAAACTAAGTTTCAACATAAGAATTTTGGGAGACACATTTAAACCATAACAGTATCTTTTGAATCAGAGAATTTTTGATGTATAATTTGTCCAGTTTTTTTCTTTTGTTGCCTGTGCCTTTAGTGTCATATCGAGAAAACTGCCAAATTCAATGTTGTGAAGCTTTTGCCCTATGTTTTCTTCTGTATCATTTCAGGTCTTATATTTTGGTCTTTGATCTATTTCAAGTTATTTTTTGTATATGGAATTAGGTAAGGGTCACCACTTCATTCTTTTGTCTGTGGACACCCAATTTTCAACCAGGACCACTTGTTGAAAAGACTTTCCCCATTGAATGGTCTTGGCACCCTCTTCAAAAATCATTTAGCCACATATGTGAGGGCTTATTCCACTGGACTGTCTTTGCGGCAGCAACACACTGTTTTGATGACAGTAGCTTTGTAGTAAGTTTTGAGATCAGGAAGGGTGAGTCCTCTAGCTTTGTTCTTCTTTATCAAGATTGTTTTGGCTACTTGGGGTCCTCTTGAGATTCCATGTGAATTTTAGGATGAGTTTTTCTATTTCTGCAAAAAGCATCATTTGGACTTTGATAGGGATTGCACTGAAGCTACAGAAAGCTTTGGGTAGTACTGACATTTTAGCAGTATTCACATTCCCAGTCCCCAAACACGGGAACCCCCATCTGCTCTAGGAAGGCATACGCAGCTGCCTGCCACACGGCTACCATGCTAAGAGCTAACATTGACTGAAAATAGCCACAGCTTCCCCTGGAAGTTGCAAGCCTTTGGTATATTCCAGAGTTTGACGATACTTACTCCAGACAGATTCTACCAGTGTGGTGGTTGTTAGGCAGGGAGAGAGACATTTCTGGTGCTTCATATCCCATCATCTCCCCAGAATCCCCCTCTTAAGTTTAGTTCTCAGTGGGCACAAGGTGTGGAGGTATTTATGCCTCATGTAGATTCTCACCAAAGGGTGATCGCAGCAGGGGAGGACTCTAATAATCAAGGGGATGGAAGGACCTGTTCTGTAGTCATCACTCAGCCTCTTTCCCCAGCCGCCCCGTCGTGGCCCAGTGGGCTCATGAACAAAGTGGCCCTGGTGGCAGGGCTGGAGGTGACGCATGGGGTCAGCGACATGGAAGGGCTTGCCGTGGCTAGCGCTAAGTGCCCAGACTGCCAGCAGCAGAGACCAGCACTGAGCCCTCGATACGGCACCATTCCTCAGGGCAATCAGGCAGCCACCTGGTGGCAGGTTGATTACGCTGGGCCACTTCCATCACGGAAGGGGCCAGTGTTTTGTCCTCACTAGAACAGACACTTGCTCTGGATGTGGATTTGCCTTTCCTGTATGCAATGCTTCTGACAAAACTGCCACCCGCGGACTCACAGGATGCCTTATCCACTTCTGTGGTATTCCACGCAGCGCTGCTTCCAACCAACGGACTCGCTTCATAGCCTAAGAAGTGCAGCCATGGCTCATGCCTGTGACATTCACTGGTCTAGCCATGTTCCGCCATCCTGAAGCAGCTGGCTTCATAGAACGGTGCAATGGTCTTTTGAAGTCGCAGTTACGGCACCAGCCAGGTGACAGTGCTCTACAAGGCTAGAGCACAGTTCTCCAGAAGGCTGTGTATGTACTAAATCAGTGTCCAGTATATGGAACTGCTTCTCCCACGGCTGGGATCCGGGGGTCCAGGAATCAAGAGGTGGAATGGGAGCGGCACCATCACCATCACCGCTGGTGACCCACTAGCAAAATGTTTGCTTCCTAGTCCCACGATATTATGTTCTGCTGGCTATGGAGGTCTTAATTCCAGAGGCAAGAGTATCTTCTACCAGGAGGCACAACAGTGATTCCACTGAACTGGAAATTAAGACTGCCACCTGGCCAATTTGGGTCCCTCATGCCTCTGAGTCAGCAGGCTAAGAAGGGATTTATGGTGTGGCCAGGGTGACTGACCAGACTAGCAAGGGCAGAGTGGACTGTACTCCCCAGTGGAGGTGAGGAAAAGCAGGAGACCTGGAATACAGGAGACCTCTTCATCTCTTAGAATTACCCTGCCCGGTAATTAAGGTCAACAGGAGATGCAACAACATCATCCTGGCAGGACTGAGAGGCCCAGAGCCTCCAGGAATGAAGGTTTGTGTCAATCATGCAGGTAAAAAACCACAAGCAGCTGAGGTGCTTGCTGCAGGCAGAGGGAACACAGACCGGGCGGCAGAAGAAGGTAGTTATAGATACCAGTGACAACCACGTGACCATTACAGAAACGAGGACTGTAACTGTCCTGAGTATTTCCTCCTTGTTTCGTTGAGAATACATGTGTGCACAGACACCTGTATTAAGTGACTATCTTTGTCTTATGTCCTTTCTTATTCCTTTATGTAATGTAAGAATTACTGACTTCATATCAGCATGTAAGTATTGCTAATTTTACATAATAGTGTTTAAATTAGGGGATTAATGCGTTTCTGGCTGGATGAAGGATAGTTGATCTACATCAGGCAGAATTCTGCCCTTGTTATTTTCTTTATCTGGAGACCAAGTCAGGTTTAAGGAAAAGCATATGGGTGCCAAGTCAACAAGGGCGTGGTGGACGTGTGACGGTTAATATTAGGTGTCATCTTGGCTGGACTGAGGGATGCCAGTGACGCACTGTTTCTGGGTGTGTCTGCGAGAATGTTTCCAGGAGAGACTGACGTGGAGCCAGTGGACTGTGAGGAAGACCCGTCCCCAGTGTGGGGGGACCATGCGGCCACCTGCCACGCGGCTAGAACAAGCAGGCAGAAGAAGGGACATACTCGGCTTGCTGAGTTTCCTCTCTCTCCCCCACCTTTTCAGAGTGGGAAGCTTTTTATCCCCCTGCCCTTGGACATCAGACTCCAGGTTCTTTGGCCTCTGGACTTTGGCCGCTGGGACTTGCACCGGCGGCCTCTCGGCGCTCTCAGGCCTTCAGCCCAGACAGGGGGCTGCGCTGTTGGCTTTCTCGGCTTTGAGGTTTTGGACTCGGACTGAGCCCCGTGCCTGGCTCTGCTCATCCCCGCCCTGCACACAGGGAGCTTCACCTCTACCCCCACATGGGCCCGCCCTCCCGGCTAAGCTCCGTTCCTCATACGTCCCATCCGTCCTGTCTCTGAAGAGCTCTGACTGCTACAGGAAGCGCGCTAATATTTTATATATTTAAACATAAACAAGGGGCTTCCCCATAGCTGGACGCGTGGAGGTTCCTGGAGCGTGGCGCCCAGGGAGGGCACGGAAGCTCTGCGCCCCTCGCCCTACGCTTCGCCCCGCGCTTCTCTCCATCCGCGCCTGTTGGGACGTTTTTATAATACACTGGTAAACACAGTGCAAGAGCAAGATGACACCCAGAGGCAACTTTCTCTTGAGAACAGAATGCCAGTACGTTGTAAGATGGGATTCTGACCAGTCACCTTTGCAGACAAAGGAAGATAGAAATGGCTCAAAAGAAAATGAATTTTAAGGTTTCTTACAATCATGGAAAAGCAAAAGATCTGCTGAGTACAAACTATATATTGCAGGGTGAAATTGCCGTGCCAAGACTAGAACAGACACAATAAAAAATCAGAACCAGGAAATACCTCAAGGACATTGAAATTGTGAAAGAAAAGAATTATGACCTTGAAAAGAAGACAAAACTGAATGAGGAAACATTAGCAGAAACAATAATCCGGTACAGTGGACATCTTAATGTTCTGACAGCTGAGAATACGGTGCTAAATTCTAAACTGGAGAATGAAAAACCCAAGTAAAGACTGGAAACAAAAGTTGAATCGTACCGTTCTAGACTGGCTTCTGCTATGCGTGGTTACGATCAAAGTCAGACATCAAAAACAGACCTAGAACTTGCTTTCCAGAGAGCAAGAGATGAGTGGTTTCCTTTACAGGACAAAATAAATTTTTTTTGTGCGTCTAACCTAAAAGATAACAATGAGGTCATTTCTCAACAGTTTCCTAACCCTGAAAGTAAAGTCAGTAATCGCCTAGAAATGGAGCTCCCTCAGGCAAGATATGTCCTCAGAGAAAAGACGTTGCTTTTAGACGTGTACAGAGACCTAAGCCAAACAAAGGTCAAATGAAGGAAATGGAACAAATGTATCAAAATGAACAAGGTAAAGGGACTAAACACACTGGGAGGCAGGTGTCTGTGGAGGAGAGATTCTCTCAGCTACAGAGTGAAAATACGCTGCTTTGACGGTGACTGGAGAATGCTGACAACAAGGGTGATGGTGAAGAAAAGACGGTCATTGACATCCAAGGCACATTTCATGCTACTGTGAAAAAGTTTCAGGCTGAGAGTAAGAAGAAAGGAGAGCCTTCTGCCAGGAGACAGAAATGGGAGTTAATCGACGATGCAGTTGTTTAAAAGCAGGACTGTACCAGTATGAAAATGAGAAAGCAGAAGTAGCTCTGAGACAGCTTCCATAAGAGCTGATGGATCCCCTAAAAAAAAAGACAATCCGTCTACGTCAGAGGCTTCACTAGAGGTTGTGCCACGTCACCGAATTAATTTAGAAGATGTGAAACAGGATTTAAAGAAGAAATCAGGATTTAAAGGGGAAGTCCATTGCAAGAAGCACAGGATTGACACAGAGGCTGTGAAAGTGTGCTGAGAACGTGCACAACCACGTACAAAAGCTTCGCATGGGAAATTTCAAGTCCAAACTTACCGTCGAAAACCAACCAGGTCATTCTGAGTAAGAAAATGTGTCATATAGCATGGAATACTACTCAGCCATAAAAAAGAACGAATTTTATGTCTTTCTCGGTAATTTGCATGGGACCGGAGGCCGGTGTCTTAAGTAACTCAGGGATGGAAAACCAAATACCACGTGTTCTCACTTACAAGTGGGAGCTAAGCTATGGGTTCTCAGGGACTTACAGAGTGCTATAATGGATATCGGGGATTCAAAAGTGGAGAGGGTAGGAAGACAGTGAGGGCTGAAAAGTTACCCCCTGGGCACAATGTACACTGTTTGGGTGACGGGCACCCTGAAAGCCCAGACTTTTCCATTGTACAGATCACCCAAGTAACCGAAGACCACCTGTACCCCTAAATGTGTTGAAATAAAAAAAAAATTTTTTTTAAACAAGCAGGCAAAACCGAACAGTTTCAGAAAAACATGTGACAAGCAAATCTAAGGTTGAAAAGGAAAAATTAAACTTATCGAGTTAAAACACTCCCTAGGGTACAATTTGGAATAGGAAAGGAAACGTAATAATTCAGTGTGAAACATGCTAATTCAGGTATGAAAAAGAGAGAGCTGGATCTAAGAAAGTCTTTAAAATGGCAAGAAAGAAGTTAAGTGAATATGAAAATGAATAGTTCAGTTTCCGTAGAGATTTAAAAACCAGTCAATCTGAAATGCATATTCAGATTAGTAAGCTAAAAACAGAACATTGATTTTACTGCAGAATTGAAACTTGCATCTTCAAAATGTCCACATCTGGATACAAAGATTCAAGTTCTTCGACAGGAGTTATTGTCTATGAAAATAAAACAAAGGAAATGTGAAAAGCTAGAGAATATAAAACGGGAACAAGAAATGGTGAGCCTCGCAAGTCACAGAAATGAACACCCTAGAACGCGGTCAAGTGGAACAGTATAAATGGGAGACTGAAGAAAGAGCAAGGCAAGATATAATAGAAAAAAGCAGCAAAAATAAAAATATATTTTCACAGATACAAGCTTCTCAAGAAAACTTAGAGCAGTTAAGAGAGGATAATATTGCTTCAATAAGAAGTCAGATAGCGTGGAATAATAGACATTGGAGACTCCAAAAGGTGAGCATGAAGGGGACGAGGCATGAAAAATACCTGTGGGTGCCAGGGACACTGTGTGGGTGGCAGGTGCACTAAAAGCCCAGACCCCAGCACTACGCAACATATGCACGCAACAAAACCTCACGTGTGCCCCCTAAGTCTACAGAAATAAAGTAATAAGAAGCCAGATGGAACTCAGAATTAAAGACCTGGAATCCGAATTCTCTAAAACGAAAACTTCTCGAGAAGGCTTTAATAAAACCGAACTGGAAAAATACAAGCAACTCTATTTAGAAGAGTTAAAAGTCAGAAAACCATTGACAAATAAACTGCACAAACTAATGAGAGGCTTCAGAGGTTAGTACGAGATTTCTTGTGGAGAAGCAGCAGACCATCAGATCTTCATTCAGCACTCGTACTACGAGCCCAGTCCTACGGTCCCCTTGTGCCGGAATCTTAATAATGGTTTGGTTCTCAACAGAAAACGTATGCCAGGAGGGGCACTAGTGATCTCTCCCCCAAGTCCACAGACTTCAAATGACAGCGTGGAGGGAGAACTCCATGCCCAAGAGGCAGCAGGAGTTGGAAAAACGTAACTAGAGAACTAGAAGCTGCTGCTGCCGAATTGGAATCTGGATCCTATCGGACTTCTCCTCTGGGGTCTACTGAAGAGTCAGATCTAAACCAAGATCTAGTTTTGAAAACATCACGAGGATATGTCCAGATTTTAACGAAAAATCCTGCGCTCAACTTTTGGGCTATTCATGATATGAAAAGATTCATTTCTACCACAGGACCAGAATGGAAACCAGAAACCAATCTGTATTTTGAAAAGAAGAGAATGTATCATGGGAACTTGCTACCAAAGTATTGGAAAGGGCCGGAAGACTAAAGAGAGCAGGGTGGTTTCGCCCAGTGACCAGCAGCTGTCGAGGGCTGGAGGGGTGGCGGGAGCGCTGTCCACTGGGGCCCAGCTGTGCGGCAGGGCCGTGGCCGCTGCTGCTGGGGGACCGTGACCCCGTGTCTGAGCTGGACCCAGGAGCGGCCCCCCAGGTGCTCTGCTGCTCAGTGCTGGCTCTGCTGGGGCTTGTGGCTGCCCCCATCACCTGCCTGTGCCCCAGAGACCACCAGGGCAGAACAGACAGCCTCCCCCGTGCTGGGCCCCTCGTCAGATGAAACCAGGGCTCAGCTGGCGGTGGAGGCTGGAAGAGTGTGTTGTGAAGTTTCTAGCCTCCTGCAGTGCAGAGGGGTGCACAGAGAGGCTGGGACGGGCCAAAGTTCCACCAGCAGGTGCCTGGCATGCCAAATGGTGCTGTGACACTGTTCGAGACAAAGAAGGTCCTGCGCTCACACACTCGCCCTCTCCTGCTCTCACGCTCCTTCTGTCGCGGTTGCCCCCAGGAGGCGCCTGTGAACTGGAATCACCTGCGCAGTGGATGGGCTTTCATGTAGGTTTGATCTCCCTGTCAGTCTGGCATTCACGAGTAAGATACCCGGGATCGCAGGGCCCGTCTCCCTGATGGGAATGTTGGCAGATTCTGTTACTGGTCTCGTTGAGGGTTTTGAAATGAAAGAACTATTCTCAGGTTTCCAAATTTTGTATTAGAAAAAGAATGCTGCATAGTATTGGTTTGTAAGAAATGTATGTAAAAACTAGGTGGGTAAATATCTCTTAACACTGAGATTTGTCGAAGGATGCAAAACTACAGCTAGATAGGAGGACTGAGTTCTAGTCTGCACCACTGCAGGGTGACTGTAGTTAACAATAATAAATAGTTGCGATTCGCCAGGAGGAGGCTACTGGATGTTCCCAACACAAATGATAAACGTTGGAGATGATGGATATGCTGATCACCCTGATCTGATCACTTGTGCATTCTGTACATCGAAACATCACCATGTACCCCGTGAATATATACAATTATTATTTGTCAACTAAAAAAAAAAGTTTTAAAAATTCCATACATTAAACAAAGGGATTTTTCCTCCATAGAAAGCACAAAAATATTTTCTCCAGAGTAACTATTGAATATAAAAGACGACTGACGCAGCATCTCTCAGCTTTGCCAGACGCGTGGCCTCTGAACGTAGTTCTTTGCTCATATCTGCGGGCCTGGCGGGCCGCCCTGCTAACCCCTCTCTCTGCCCGCTCCGGCCCCCACCAGGATGGTCTTCAGCAGAGACGCCGTCAGGAGACTGCTCGCCAGCAGCTGCCGATGCTACAGCAATGACGCTCCTGACGACATGGTCCTGGGCATGTGCTTCAGCGGGCTGGGGGTGCCTGTGACTCACAGCCCTCTCTTCCACCAGGTGAGGGCGGGTCCGGCGCCTGCCTCCCGGGGGTGGGGGGCATGCTCTTCTCCTTCTCAATTAAGGGTTCGCCTCCTTTCTCTTCACACCTTCTGGAACAGTCCTGACAACCGTGTCAACAGCTCCCGGGGGCACCCTTGGCAGGCCTCTTCCCTCCCTGACGTGCACTGGCACCACGCACGTCACAAAGAGGGCAGGCAAAACGTCTGCAAACCAAATGCCGTCTGGCCAGTAGTAGCCTTGCATGTAGGGCCGGTGAAAAGCTGCTCTGGTTTTTTTTTTTTTTTTTTTTTTGTATTCTTTTCAGTTAAAAAAAATTGACATTTAAAAATTATTGGATGCTGTCTAGAAATAGAAAGGACTGACCTAATATTGTCCTACCGATCACCAAGTGTGTGTAATTCTGCACCATCCTCGGTTTATAATACTGTACATCTGGCAGTCTTTCTACTGGGCTTTCCCCCCTCTAGTTGCTATTAAGCCAAGAGGCTAAAAATCTATTAAATTTCAACATAGTATCTCAATAAGCATATGTCCTGGGGGTTATGGGAGAGGAGAGATGAGATGATGTTTACCAGGAATGGTTAGTATTTGTAGCCTCACCATACTGCAGTTTGGGGATTAGAGAAGGAAATCCTTCTGAATTATTTTTAGTATTTTTTAAGAACCAGGTCAGTGAATTTTCTTCTTAGAATCATAGCAGATATACACAAACTAAAAATAACCATAAACCAACTCCCCACCAATGTATTCCTTCAGGAAATGTAAAGCTTTTCAAATTTGAAATGTATAAATGCATGTGTAACTTAAAGGCCCTCCCTTATATGGAAAACAGTCTTCATGCTTTATTTAGTGACCGGTGGCAAACGCTACCTCATAGCAATAGAAAGGATTTAGCCTGACAGAAACAGCGCTATAGAAAGCAACTTGAACAAGGCAGAGCAAGTGCTTGCCGAGCCAGGAAAGGCAGAACCCATTTCTATGTCCTGGAGACCGTAGGGGAGGATAAAAATAGACCTTTAATACAAAGAAATGTATGAGAAACATCCTTTCTGGAACCAGTTGGAAGGCACTTATCTGTCCTTTAAAACTGCGGTGCCCAACCCCCAGGCTGTGGTCTGGTGCCAGCTCAGGGCCTGGTCGACCAGCCCGCACAGCAGGAGGTGAGCGGCAGGTGAGCGAGCGAAGCTTCATCAGTATTTAGGGCCACTCCCCATCTGTCACAGCACTGCCTGAGCCCCGCCTCCTGTCAGATCAGCAGCAGCATTGGATTCTCATAAGAGCGTGAACCCTACCGTAAACTGCACGTGTGAGGGATCTGGGTTGCGGCTCCTTATGAGAATCTGCTGCCTGATGAGCTGAGGTGGAGCTGAGGCGGTGATGCTAGCACTGGGGAGCGGCTGCCAATGCAGATTATCACCAGCAGAGAGGTCTCACTGCACAGAGACCATAGTAAGTCAGTTGCTTGCAGATGCATATCAAAACTCTATCAGTGAGTGGCAAGTGGCAATGTAATAATAATAATAGAAATAAAGTGCACAATAAATGTAATACATTTGAATCATCCTGAAGCCATTCACACCCCCTGCTCCGGTTTGTGGAAAAATTGTCTTCCATGGAACAGGTCCCTGGTGCCAAAAAGGTTGGGGACCGCTACTTTAAAACCTTGAGAGCTCTTACCCAGTTTAAGCCCATGTGTTGTGTGAGGATGACTGAGAAAAGCAAGTTCTTCTCTGCCCTTCCCTCTCTTGTTCTGTCTCATGGTGTTTCACTCATTAAAAAAAAGTAGTTAAAACTGTGGGTATATAAGGGAAATAATTTATCAAGGTGAGTGTGACAGGTCTTAGCTTTTTATAGCAGCCCTTTTCACTTAGGGAAGAATACATTAGTAAATAAAATGCTAAGGAGACAAGAAAGAAGGAAAGTCATCTAATCCTTAAGCCAAAAGTCCTTTGAAGGTAATTCAAAAATTTAAAAAGTTTGCTGTTTCCCATACTTTAGAACTCTTGATTTCTCTACTTCACATAAATTTAAAACCCTTCCAATATCATAAAATGTTTAAAACCTATCCTCCCCGACAGATAGTGCTTTATCTTCTATTTTTAAGTCTCTTTGAGAGAGTTTGCTATGATTTGGACAGTATTTTCCATTTGTAACATTTAAATGCTGATCCAAATGGTGTATTTGGTCATATTGACAAAGAAATATGAGACAAAGGGATAAACTTTAAGGTTCCTGATGATTGGAGATAGTAGAGTGGGCATTTGGAAACAGTCTCAGGTACAAAGCTGCCTGGGCCACATTCTGCCTATTTTTAGTCAGAGAAGGTTATTGTCAGTTCATAGATTTAGAATTGGACTCCAGGGGCTGCCTAGTGCTTCCCTTTGTTAGAAGCAGAGTATCTAGAGCACGTGATTTTCTGTTCTTCCAGAATTAAGCGCCACTACTGGATATGGCAGCGTACAGTGGCTGGTGAGTGCCCAACTCTGGAACTTTGCCAAGAAGTTTTAGCCCACTGTGATAGTGGGTGAACCATGCAGGGTGCAAGTCATTTCCCAATACAGCTGGCAAATGATTTGTTTAAGGAAATACAACTTGAATCTCCATTTGTTGCTCTGTCCAGTGTGCTCTACTCTTTACAGATAAGAGGTTTCAATTTTGCTGACGTGTGTCTGTCTGGTGCAGTGCAGGCCGCTTCCCTCTTCCTGCGCACAGCTGCCCGACACGCTCAGCGTCTGCCCCTCCAGTCCTTCCCCACCCCTGATCCCACCTGTTTGGGATTTCCTTTTGGCATTTTGGACACAGGTGTGTGATTATGAGAGTCTGTATGGACTTCTTGGTGTTAACAGAGATCTCTTTGAATGTATTTCACCTTTCTGGTTCTGTTAACACATTTCCATGGCCTTATTTATCAAAAATGACTGGCACATTCTAATGCTTAATAAGCCAGCTTTTTACATGTGTATGTGGGCTCCCCGAAATGTGGTTATTCACTTCTGAAATCTGCATCAACAGAGGGATAGATGTTAAGGATTTATTTATTTTTCCTGTTAGATGCATTTGTATCTCCAATAGTTCATTTTTAAATGTGAAAAACAAGGATTTGTTTCCATTGCTTTTATGGTCATCTCCCCTTATCCATGGGAGATAAAGTCTAAGACCCCCAGTGGATTCCTGAAACCTCGAGTAGTACCAAACCTCCCACATGTAATGTTTTTTCCTATACATATATACCTATGATTGAGTTTGATTTAGAAAGTAGGCACAGTAAGAGATTAACAACAATAACGAATAATATAGAACAACTATAGCAATATGCCAACGTATAACAATTTTTCTGTTTTTGTGTGGAAGTCATAATAGTAACTTAAATGACTTACCAAGTAAAGCTTTTTGCATTTGTTATGGTTGAGGAATCTGCCAGAGGCAAGATCATGGGACATAAAAGCAAAAAGCAATGTATTTGGTATAGTAAGGTAAGCAAAGAACCTTGAGTTAGAGGGAAGACAGCTGAAAATATTTTCCTTTTTGCTTTTAGATTCCCGTAACCAACATCAAATAGTGGGGAAAAAAAAAAAAAAACATCCATTTTATTCAAATGCTCCTCTGCAGTGAAACTATTGTCAATCAACAAGAAAGCATTACTGTGTTCTTCTTCCTGCAGGCCCGGCCAGTGGATTACCCTAAGGACTACCTTTCTCATCAAGTTCCCATATCGTTCCACAAACACTGGAACATCGATCCAGTCAAGGTATATTTCACGTGGTTGGCTCCCAGCGAGGAAGAGAAAGCCGGGCAGGAGACACAAAAGGGTTTTAGAGAAGAGTTATAAACCACGGTGGCCTCTGAGCACGGTTTGGGCAGGAAACAGAGCTGGAGACTGTGGCATCGTGCCCTGTGCTGTGCTCACGCTGCTCGTGCGGCCATGTGGCATCGGGCGCTGACTTTAGGTGGAAATTATGTATATGGTATGTTTTGAGGGGGGAAGAAAAGGAGTCAAGGGGAAACAGTTTTTTTTGTTTTTTTTTTTTCTGGGAAAAAATCACTTGCTTTTGACTTATGCAGTTGTTGTCACACATAGTGATTACCGTGCATTTTCCAAGCTGTGATACAACAGCGTTCTTATTCTCACAGGAAAATAAATGGTGCCACAAGTCCTTTTCCTGTTCGCTCTCTTCATTGTAATTGAAGGTTCAGTTGGGCGTGAGCCTGGGGAGATGTGACTGTCTATTCTATACATATGTAAAGAAGAGTGAAAGTCTTTGACATGGATATTGCCGATGGGATGAACTTTTAAACCATATTATTGATGAAAATTATTTCCTGGGAACTCAGTAGGAGTAATGCTATGTTAAGGATCATTCATAAAACGTCATGAGAGGCTAGATATGAAATCCCCTGTAGTCTATAATCATGGTTGTGTTTTATCTATTCTTTTGCTCTTTGTGCCTCATAAAAGAGAATAAGAGATCTTCTCCTAGAGCTTCCTATTTCTTTCAAAGTTCATTTGTGTTCTGTTTCTCCCTGAAGCCTATCTTTATGGCCTACTTGTAACATGAAAGTGTAGCAGATGCTGCCAGAAAATAGTGGCCTCCATATTTTAAAACAACGTTGATGTGATTTATTCAACTCAGCAAGCTCTATGTGAGTCTCAGGCAGTGAATTAAATCTAGACCTGATGTTTTGCTCTAGTTCTTCTTTGCATGTTACCTGATGACTCTCCCCTGACTCAGAATGGACTCCCTCAGTGCGCCGTGAAACCCGTGAGGAAGGACAACATGGTGATCTGGCAATTTCTCTAGGTTCTTAGAGAATGAAATTTGAACATAGTATTTTGAAACAGTTCTAATTTTCAAATTATATCTTTAATATATAGTAATTTAACACATTCAGTATTAATGTATAAAAAGTACTCTGTATTTTTATTATGTTTTTAATTATGTGATTCAGTTTTGTAAAGGTACTTGCATACAATTTAATTTTAATGTTTTAAACTAATTTTGGTAAAGTAGTTTTCCTCTTTTTCTTTTCTTTCTTTTTATTAAAAGCACTATTAATTAACTTTGTTTATAATACTTTCTGTAGCCAAGCACAGAGTTAAAAGCCATACCACCAAAAGTACCTCTGTGGTTTTTAATAACATGTTTGTTTTGCAGCTTAGATGACTCATTTGGAATATGATGCAGGAGTATTTACCATTTTTCCAAATCAGCAACTACAGGGACTAATGTGTGTTGCCGTGACAATGGAATCCATTGGATTAAGTAAGTTTTGGGAAGATGGATCTTGTGGCCCATCCTAGGAATGGGAGCAGCAGCTGTATGGGAGGCCCCAGAAGGATCTCTGGATCCCACCAGGTTTCTGCGGACAGCCTCAGCTTTGCTGCCATTGTAGCTGGGGTGGTTGTCATTGCTCCCACGGTAGTCCCCTTCCTGTCATCTATAATACTATTCCTGGAGGGCCCCGGCTGCCTGCACCTGTGGAAAAGGGTCTTCAGTTCTTCTGCTCCTGCCTGCTAATTGTCACCACTCAGAGGACTGCATGCTCACTTGGTGGGATTGAGTCCGGCATCAGTATGTGAAGATCCACATCAGGTTTTCTTCTGCAGTATGATCAGTGCCTTCTACTGACGCAGGAGCATGTCTTATGGTACTTACAGGTGTTTTGTTAATTACGTTTATTTTTTGGAACTCTGTAAGCCTAACCACGAATAAAAAGATCTTTGCCTAAGCTTGCGATTCCTCAAATGTTGTGTTCGCTAGTTTGGGCTAGAGCGGAGAGGGGAGGATGGGAAAGGAATGAACGAAATCAGAGGAAAAAGTTGACAACTCTAGTAAATACAGTTTTAAGAGAGAAAAATTAATTAAAAGCCTACCCTTTTAAGAGAAAACCATCAGAAGTTGAAAACTGTTTATGCAAAGTTGATAAAGCCATCGTGTTTTATTAAATAACAAATCAGAGATGTTATTTTAGAACTGACTCCCATATCTAAGGAACTCAATTCTGAGTCTGACCTTTCCAGGACAGATATTATTCTATTCGTATTTCCTTTGCTCTTAAGTAGGGATTTCCTTCCAAATGGCTATTTTTTAGCCTAGGGATGTGAACATCAAGGATTTATGTGTGGAATAACTGGAATGTTGTTTTTGCTTTTAAGCCATTTCCGATGATATAGCCAAAGCAGGTTGTCTGTGTAGCATTTTTACATCTTGCAGCCAAATCAGACACTCAGACACAAAAATAGCCTTTATTGAATGCTTGGGTACGTGAGACGTTAGTACGCTAGGCTACCAGTGATGCCATGCTTGGGTATGTAAATATCAGTGCTCTTTGAAAACCTTTAGTGTTCCCATATCCATAGCCATAATAATTATTCATGCGTATCTCCTCACAAATTAACATAGGTGACATTTGTATGAATGTTTCTGTTGTTTTCCATTTATAATCGTAGATGTCATTTCTATGGAATAAATAAATCCATCAGTAGGTTTCCAGCAACTGTTTATTAGACACTCACCATGTGCCAGACATTCAGGGATGCCCCTTTTCTTTCCCTGCTGTCTTTGCAGAACTGGCACATACTAGGTGCTGTTGCTCCATGCTCCCAGGCCTTCCACAAACATGTCGCCTGCAAAAGTGTTTTTCTCTCATCTGTGGAATAAAGTCAAGGCTTTGTTTCTGGTGCTGATTTAGCTCATGTTTTAACTTTATTCACTTATTTCACAATATTTTGAGGCCAGAAGGGCAATGTTTCATAACTGTAAAAGGGACAATTTAACAGAAAGACATAACCATCCTAATTTTGAATGTGTCTAGTAACATAGCTTCAAAATACATTTAAAAAACAAAAAAAAGAACTAAAGGGAGAAGTGGAAAAATTCAGTCATGACCAGAAGTGTTAAGGTAGGGATTTCAGTGATTTATCATGCTAGCAGACAAAAATCAGTAGAATTAATAGAACTACTACCAAACTTAGCCTAATTGACGTCTATAGAATATGACACTCAACAAGAGCAGAATACAGGTTCTTTCTAAGAGTGTAGGAAATGTTAACCAACATAGACCACAATAAGCCATATGGTAAAGAATTTAAAACTTTATTATGTAATTAAAAATTTAAAACTTTCTTGCAAAGAAAACTCTAGGCCCAGATGGTTTCATCAGTGATTTTCCCGAGGCATTTAAAGATGAAATATTGTATAAGAGTTTATGTAACATAAACTCCTTCAGAACATAGCGAAAAAGGAAGCATTTCCCAACTGGATTTATGAGACCAGAATTTTCCTGACACCAAAATCTGACAAATTAAAATCACAGGCCAACATCTTTCATGAACATAAAAGACAATGACACTAAACAAAATGATATTGAGCAATATGTAGAAAATACATCTAAAAGGATAGTAAATCATGACCAAATGGCTTTATCCCAGGGATGCAAGGCTGTTGAACATTCAAAAATCAAGTAATTCGCCATATTAACAGAATAAAGGAGCAAAGTTGGGTAACTATTTTAATAGCTACTGCAAAAAGAAAAAAGCATTTGATAGAATTCAATAGCCAATCATAATAAAAACTCAGAAAACTAGGAAGAATAGGTAAATTACTCAATATAATACAGAGTATCTACAAAAAGCCCTACAGCTATCATAATACTTAATGTTTCCACATTGAATTATTTCTCCCCTAAATTTGAGGAAAAGACTGGGATGTTAACTATCATTGCTTCTGTTCAACATTCCCAGGAGGGTAAGAGGGCAAAGAAAAGGAATAAAACTATACAAAGAGTAAAATGAATAAAACTGTATTTACAGATGATTGTATACAAAGAAAATCCAAATTATAAATGAATATAGTAAGATCACTAGATACAAGGCTGTACAAAATGAATTATATTTCTATGTGCTAGCAATGAACAATTAGAAAATAAAATTGGGAAAATGTTGTTTAAAATGGCATCAAAGATACAAAATACTAGAGAAGTAGATAATGTTCTCACCACCAAAAAAATTATGTGAAGGGTTGGATATGTTACTTAGCCTGATTTTGATAATCATTTCACAATGTGTATATATATGCAATCATATTGTACATCATGAATATGTACAATTTTTATGTGTCAAGTATACCTCAATAAAGCTGGAAAAATTATTAAATATCTAGAAATAATATAGTTGCAAGACCTCTACACTGAAAACTATGAAAGATTGAGAGATATCAAAAAGGAATTAAAGGGCTGGGCCTCAGTGGCTCACGCCTGTAATCCTAGCACTCTGGGAGCAAAGGCGGGTAGATCATTTGATCTCAGGAGTTCAAGAGCAGCCTGAGCAAGAGTGAGACCCTGTCTCTATTAAAAATAGAAAGAAATGAGCCAAATAACTAAAAATAGAAC
This sequence comes from Mirza zaza, assembly GCA_008750895.1. Classification (NCBI taxonomy): domain Eukaryota; kingdom Metazoa; phylum Chordata; class Mammalia; order Primates; family Cheirogaleidae; genus Mirza; species Mirza zaza. Next base: position 61,785 of record VSMD01096715.1, read on the forward strand.
AAAAAAATTAGCCGGGCATGGCGGCGCATGCCTCTAGTCCCAGCTACCCGGGAGGCTGAGGCAGGAGGATCCCTTGAGCCTAGGAGTTTGAGGTTGCTGTGAACTAGGTTGATGCCATGGCACTCTAGCCCGGGCAACAGAGTGAGTCTCTGTCTCAAAACAAACAAACAAAAAAAAAAGGAATTAAAAAAGGTTTATCATTTCATGTACTGAAATACTCAATATTGCTAGAACTACAATGGTCTCAAATTGATTTATGGGTTCAGTTCCAATCAAAACCTCAAATTTTTTTCCTGTGTATAAATATTGAAAAATGGATTATATATGGAAATGCAAAGGACCTAGAATAGCCAAGCCAATTTTGATGACAAAATTTGAAGATTTACATTAACAGATTTCAAGACTTACACAAATCTATAAATGTTTTATTGGCATGAGGATAGAAATTAGATAAATTGAACAGAATACAGAGTCCATACATATCTGATCATTTGATTTAAGACAAAGTCATACATGGAGGAAATTCATGGAGGAAATGATTGTTTCAAAAAATGTAGAGAAATTAGATATCCATATGGAACAATATGAATCAGCCATTAACTTTGATGGATTATAGACATCATATTGAATGATTCAGCTATAAAGCATCTAGAACAGTTTTCAACTTGGGGCCTTTGGCCCCAGGAGACATTTGGCAAGGTTTTGGGTTGTCACAACTGGAGAGGAGGTTCTGCTGGCACCCGATGGCCAGAAATGCTGTTAAACACCCTGCAGTGCACAGGGGAGGTCCCCACGACAAAGAATTATCTAGCCCCAAATGTCAATACTGCCAAGGTTGAGAAACCCTGGTCTGTAAGGAAGCTAGACTAGAAGAGTATCTTGGTGATCTTAGGTAGGCAATGAATTATGTAAACAGGTTGTAAAAAGCACTCTCCATAAAATAAGAAATGGATGTCTGATTTTATTTTAAATAAAACTTTTTTTTTTTCCTATCAAAGAAGAGGAAAAAGCAAGTTGTAGGCTGGAGAAGATGTGTGTGATACACACGTCTGACCGGGACTCTGTGACCGGCAACTCTAAATAGACCCCGTGTGGTTCCCTGACTCCTGGTATTCATGCCCTTATGTCACCCTCTCCCCTTGAGTTTTATCGAGCCCCGTGACTTATTTCCAACAAACAGGATGTGGCAAAGGTGGCAAGCCGCATGTGATTCCGTACGTGTGGTTATGTTCCCCTAGCCTGTGATGAGTGTCATGTGGAGACCCTTTGTTGGCTTTGAAGAAACAAGACATGTGGGGAGAGCGCCCGTGGTGAGAAACTAATGGTAACCTCCAGGCAACAGGCAGCAAGAAATTGAGGCTCACAAGCTGACAGCCCACAAGGAACTGAATGCTGCCAACAACCAGGTGAACTTGGAAGAAGACCCTTCCCCATTTGAGCCAAAGATGAGACCACAGCCCAGGCCAGCGTGCTGATTGCAGCACTGAGAGAGGTCCTAAAGCAGAGGGCCCAGCTTAGCCACGCCGAGACTCTTGACCCGCAGAAACTGTCAGATAATAAATGTATGTCGTTTGGCACCACCAGGGCTATGGCAGTACTGCTGTGCAGCAATAGATAATACAGACTCAGAGCCAGGGTTTCTCCCACAGATCCGAGACAAACACAACCCAGTCGAAAGTGTCCAAAAGACTTCAACAAGCACTTCGCAAGAGAAGAAATGTGAATGGCTCATACATACATTTTAAGTGCTCAGCATCGTTAGTATCATAGAATCACACATTAAACTGCCCCCAGTGAGACATACTACACACCTACAGCAATGGCTAAAGCTAAAAAGACTAACACTTCTGAGAGTTGACAAGAATGTGGATTCTTGTAAAGTGTTGCTGAGAGTATAAACAGCCACTTTGGAAAACCATTCAGCAGTTTGTACTAAAACAATCCAACCATCTACACCAGGGTTCATTAAACTGCACAGCCCATGGGCAAAATCCAGCCCACCACCTGCTTTTGTAAATAAAATTTTATTACACAGGCATGCCCATGTGTTTACATACTGTCTATGGCGGAGTTGGCTCATTAGGACAGAGAATGTGTGGCTCGCACAGCCTAGGCATTCACTATCTGACTTTTTACAGAAAAAGTTGACTGTCCCCTGATCTATACTGTGTCTTAGCAATGCCTAAGTTCCACGAAATGAAATGTTCAAGAGAGCACATGGTATCTATATTATAACAGCCCCAAACTGAAAAAAACCTGACTTTCTGCCAAGAAAAGAATGGATAAATGGTCATCTATCCATACAGCTGCATACTTCACAGCCGTCAAAAGGAGAAAACTATTGGTAGACATTACAACATGAGTGAGTCTCACAGGTATCTTGAGCAAAGGAAGGCAGACACAAAAGAGAACATATGTGATTCCATTTATATGGAATTCGAGAATAGGTGAAATAATAAAAGTTGGAATACTGCAAACTTCTGATGGTGGGGTATACACAGGGAAGCCTCCTAAGGGACCCTTCCTAAGGTGTTGGAATTGTTCAATGTCAGTGTGTATGCATAAATAAGAAATCATCAAGTGTATACTTCATGTACTTTATTATGATGTCCCTCCATTAGGAAATACATGTTTATTGTAGAATATTTGGAAAGTATAGACAAGTTTAACAAAGCGTTTAGAAATTCATGCATAAGCCTAGTATTCAGAGGGCAACTACTCCTAACTACTTCTCAGTGGCTCCCATCAGCAGGTACACGATACTGACTGCTTCTACTGAAACATCAGTCATGATCATCTGGGCCAGTTAGTTTCTTCCAGGCTTCTCCATATAAAGCAGCCATTTTCCCCTTTGTATTCGATTGGCATTTTGTGAAGAGACGTTCTGAAATTACCCTGTTTTTCCTCATACCTCTACCCACCAGACTTGGCATCCATTGACGGCTCTTGTTTGCCTCGCTAGAATATTTTTGCACCCATTTTGCATATTTCAAATTCAGTATTGGCCTCAGCTTCTCCACCAGGCAGCACTGTGTGGGGGTCTCCTTGGCTGCTCAGTACATACTTAGATGCTCAAATTTTTCTAGATTAGGTCAGTGGGGTCCCCTTCCAAGTTGGTTCCTATGCTTTTTGTCCCCCAAATTCTTTGAACATTGTCTCATTTTGTGGCAAAAAAAAACCCTAACCCTTGTGCTTTTTCTAATCCAGGATTAGAATCAGCTATTTCTCTGAGCAGCTCTGGTTCTTTTTAGTGAATGATGATATTTAGAAACAAAGTTAGGGCACTCAGTGTGCTCATTTGTACTGGACTGTCATTGCTTCCAGGCCCCTTCAGCAGAGAGAGCTCTGAAAATATATGTATACACATAAAAGTGCACATATATTTATACATACACATGCAACATCTGCAACTGTTTATATATCTGTGTCTATATTGAAAACTCCCAAGTTGATGCTGATGCATCTAGTTCCAGTTCAATGCTAGAGCAGTGCTATTGCTTTTTCCTTTGGTAAAACCATACTCAGAGTTGATTTGAAGCCTTTTCCAACTGTGGCTTAATGAGAAGGGAAAAAAGCCCAAACTCCAAGGCAATATATATTGCATGGAAATAAATCACTGTTGGCCTTCTGTAACTTGTTTATGTACAGGTCGCCTTTTCTAAGTAAAAAATTTGCTGAGACCACAGGGGCTCAGAGTTGCATTGCTGCAGAGAGTAAAGCAAGTGTATTAGAACCTCAGCGGTGGGGCAGAGTTTGGCAGCATCATGGCAGGATATAGGAGGTGATGAGAGGTGGAAGGTCTCCCAGAGAAAGGGATTCTTCACACCCCATCTCCAACTTAGCCTTCATGTGCTCTAGACTGCATGTACCCACTTATAGATGCCAAGAAGTGGCATCTAGTTTCTGGCACTTTCTGCACATCATCCAGCATCTGATAACTTGTTCCAGGGTCAGGTTTATCACAGGTGCTCCTGCGTGAGATTCCTCTCTGCCCTAGTCCTCACTTCCTTGTGACGCTGGCTATTCAGGGAGTGCCAGAGGCTGACCTCCTTTCGTCTCTGCAAGAAGCACGATGCTGATGAGGTTGGAGTTCCTGGAGTCACATTCCAGACTACAAGCTGGAGGAGGCAAATGGTTAGCCTGTTGATTAAATTTGGCTCATAGAAATTTTGTTTGAACCAATTTTTTTTAAAAAAATAATCAGTTCCCAAATAAAAATCCAGATTTCCGGCTATTCTTGAAAAATGTGAGGATCTGGCAACAAGAAGCCACACTTCCAGGCCCCGATACCCAGCTAGCAGTTTAGGAGAGGTGAGCATTCTCCAAGCTCCCATTATTTCCTGCCTTCCCTACTCATTGGCGTTTCCTAAGTGGCGACTTCCCCCAGAAATGGTCAGCACAGGGAAGGCTTGTCAGAGGGCGTGGGGCTTTCTTCTGCTCTGCATTTCCTTTGATCCCATCATTGCTTCTCTTATTTCAGGGCCAGCTTAGGACCACCGGTCTCCGTGGAGGCAGAACTCCAGCGCTACAGGGAGAGGCCGACTCTGGGCCAGTGAGAGGAGATGGAGCGGGGGAGGGTGGCGGGCATTACCAAGACCAGACTTCAAGTTCATGTTTGAGACGAAAGTAGAAAAGAAACCAGGGCCTCTCGGCACCTGGGCTCTTCATCCTACCACATGGCTAGTGAGCAGAGGAAGAACAAAAGAGTCATGGCAGAGGGGCTCAGAGAGAGGAGGAGCTAATGGTGTATTGCTTCTCTTCATGGGCACGCACCTGAACCGGATTTTTCAGATGACCCTCTGGTTAGAGTGGGGCCATTTGAACACGTTGCAGCTAGTCCCATGTGGGTGGGAGTGACGTACACCGCTTCTCAGCCTGGCACTTACTCCTCCCTCCCACTGTCACCACAGTGCCATCCCCGCCTGCCTGAAGAGTCAGAGACTCAGCAGAGGGCTCCGAGGCCTGAGAAGATGGGTGGGCTACGCGCTGGCAGGAGCCAGGGTTCCTGCATGACCATGTGGAGCAGAGCGCCCCTCCTCCACAAGCCTCATCCGACTCTAATAAGGACGGTAAGTAAAATTCTCTAGTTTTAAGCTGTCGAGATGTAGGGGTTGTTAAAGCAACTGGTATATCCTCTCTAGGACACGGGTATTGACTAGTACACAGATTAAGAGTTACTAAGGTACTTCCAGACAGTTGTTTTCCTTTGAGGTCAAATTTCTCAAATAAATGCAACACACCCAACTACTTCCGTTGCGTCTGATCTCACTGCCTTTTCCCCAACAGTCTGGTTTCTGGGACTCAATTTTACGAAGTGCACTTTCTAAACGCCATAAATGTCAAATCCAAGGCACTTCCCAGTCTTCATCTTACTTGTGCTCCTGTGCTATTGATGCTATTGTCTCTATTCTTTTTCTTCGATCTCCTCCACCCCTGAATTCCTCTACACACAACTCTGGAGTTAGACTGTTTCATGTCCCAACTCCACCACCACGTACTAGCTGTGTGACCTTGGGCAATTCCTTACCGTCTCTGGGCTCATGTGCGGGCACTTGTGGGGGTTCCGTAAGATAATGTCAAGCTTCTGGAACACTGCCAGAGCTCAGTACACGTTAGCCACTGCTGCTGCTAGTAATGAAGCGTCTCGACTTTATTCTTCTCTGGCTTTTCCTCTGTAATTTTCTTGGCTCTTTTTTTCTCTCTCTGCTCACTAATCGTTTTTTCCCAAAGATTATCTATTATCTTGGATCTTTTTCACATTGCGTTTCTCGTCTGTGTCTGACAAACTTATGTCAGGTTCTGCATGTTCTACTAAGGTGCTTTATTTCTAATCCACAGTTATCATCCACCTGTGAGAACAGACTGACCAAGCCACTTTCCTCTTGGGCTTTGTGACAGACCATGGCAGGGACTGGGTCAAAAAGGGAGAAACTCCTCAAGGCCACGAATTGCGTCATTCCACTCGCTAGAACGGAGTGACCGAGCCACGGTGCACCCCAACGATTTAGTAGCGACTCGTTGAAGGGGAAGCGACCTCTCTCTAACTTCTGAGGCCTCTGTACACCTGAAGATCAAGAACTGTCACTCATCGTCCTTGCAGTCTTCTCTCCTAGGTAGAGCTCAGTCTGGAATTGTTTCAGTTGGCTTATTTATTATTTATTTAGTTTTAGAATGGGTTTCCCGGGGTGTGATCCATAGAACATTTCACCTGTAGGGTGCTCCTCAAAAGGGAGCTTTCAGAGGTAAGAGATGTCGAAGCACCCTACTGGGAGTTATTCTCAGAGCGTACCAGTCCACCAGAGGCTCTGGGAAGCACTGCTGCCAGCAAACAAGGGACCTACCTAAGTCAGCCTGGCGCCTCCCAAGCTGGCATGGCCACGGAACCCTGTCGACATTGGTCTTCAGGTCGAGCCTTCCATTGCCACTGGGGACTCGGCAGAGGCAGTGGAGGAAGAGCCCCAGTTGCCTTGGAGCCACTTGAGGGGAGGTGGGTGGCACGAGGGCCGGAGAGGGAGGAGCCAGCCCTGCGCGGGGCAGAAAGATGTGCCCAGTGTCCCGGAAGTCAGGGCGTCTGAGATTACACAACGGCAGTGCATGGTCAACCGCGTAAAATGCCACAAAACGTCACAGAGTATTTGTTCATTCCTACATTGAGTTGTTCTAAACGAATTTTTTTTTGGATTACTGGCACCTACCTAGGGATTTGCGTTGGATGCTGGGCTAAGGGTTCGTTTGGTGGCACTCAACGAGAGAGAGACCTAGTTCCAGCTCTTGGGATCGAGGGGCCTGGAGGGCAGGAGGGAACCGACAGCAAGCCAAGGCCCCGGCTGGGCAGCTGGGACCGATGGGCGTCGCAGGTCTGAGTGGCCCTGAGAGCACAGGGTCAGGCCACCCTGGAGCAGGAGCTCGTGGGACTTTGGGTTCTCCCGAGTCTTTGACAACAGCTCTCCAAGCAGAAGAAGAACGCCCAAGAAACTGGTGAAGAGGGAGACACAGGCACGCTGGAACTAATTAGAGAAATCTCAGAATAGTCTTGCCTTTTTGGCTGTTGGTTCAAAGGGATAACTCTGGGAGACAATTATGAAGTTTACCGTTATTTCCTTTCCCTTGGATTATCCCGGGAATAAATAAGGCTGGCATCTTTTTAAAAGCGCTTTCAAAAGATCTGGAAAGAAACTCCAGAGAGGAGAAAAACTTCCCGCCCATTGTAGCTCATGACAGGGAACACAGACTCGCACGGGGCCCGGGGCCCCCGTTTCTCCCACCAGAAGCTGAGGGGCGTCGTGTTTCTCACGGGGGTATCCCCTGCAGGGCGCGGTGCGACAGCCGACAGCCGCGGCAAAGAGTCGCGCAGAGGAGGGAAGCCCAAGACCCAGGAGCCCCTAGCAGGTGTGTTCTGGTTAGCTTGCCTAGTGTTATAAAAACTGAATTAGTTGCCAACATTTAAAAATAGGAAGATTTGGCATAAAAACGTGGATTTCTAACTCCTCTGGAAAAATGTAGAGTGTCTGAACAAGTTGGCCGAGTCTGAGGAGCTATTTTTCCCTTTTAATGGGGCAAATGCCGTGTATTTCTACAGATTCACTGATTTGTGTCACTGTCTGGCCCTTGCAGAGATCTGAGTTTGCAACCTTTGCTATAAAACTCTGTCGAGATTGATAATTCATATATATATATATATATATATATATAGTCTTAAATCATGTTTTCAAGGCAACCTCATGAAATCTGGGTTTCTTAAGCCCCTAGAACCAACAATAAAATCAAACGGGTCAATCTAGCCCCTTCACATTCTCCTCAGATGTCCTTGGGATCCCTTTGGAGAAGTGTCTCCTGGCCGTCGGTGCAGGAGCGTTCACCGTTGCTCTCATTTTTGTTGACGTATAGGGCCCAGTGCTATGGAAGCCACTGTGCCCAATTATTAATGGAGATTAAGATAATATTTACTTCGTAGAGTCATTATGACAGTTAAATGAGTTAATGTTTGTCAAGTTGCTTCAAACAGGGCCTGGTACATAGTAAGCGGTATATGTGTGCTTGCTGAATAAAAAAACTTGAATGGCTGTCAGTATTTAATGAGGTGGCCAATGCATATTTACTTCGTTTCCTATTGTTCTTTCTCCAGCTTGGGTCCAAGCTGCAAACTGGCTTATTTATTTTTTTTTTTTTTTCTGAGACAGAGTCTCACTCCGTTGCCCAGGCTAGAGTGAGTGCCGTGGCGTCAGCCTAGCTCACAGCAACCTCAAACTCCTGGGCTCAGGCGATCCTCCTGCCTCAGCCTCCTGAGGAGCTGGGACTACAGGCATGTGCCACCATGCCTAGCTAAATTTTTCTATATATTTTTAGCTGTCTGGCTAATTTCTTTCTATTTTTAGTAGAGACAGGGTCTTGCTCTTGTTTAGGCTAATCTCAAACTCCTGAGCTCAAGTGATCCTCAAGTGAGCCTCCCAGAGTGCTAGGATTACAGGCGTGAGCCACCGTGCCTGGCCCACTCTCAACACTTTAAAGAGTGTATGTGGAAGTCTCTGGGCGGGTCGAGAACACAGCTGCAGACTCTGGGGCAGAACAGGCCAAGGGGCCCGGCCATTAACACAGAGGTGGCGGGGGTGTCCTGGCCAGGGCAGAAATTCAGCCACACCCAGGGCATCATGGACGAGGTTATCAATAGCCATTGTTATGGGAAAGGACATCGTGGTTTCTAAGATGTCAAATATCAGGAGACTGCTCAGAAATCCTCAGAAGAAGTATGTTTCTGAACCCAAATGGCCTGTGAACTACTTGCATCCTTCAGTTAGTGGCATCTTTGGGTCATTTTGACGTTGGTCTTTTGCATAGAGCTTAGCTACAAGGCAGCAAAGAAAATAGTGCCCTCGAGGTGAGCGATGTATACACATAGCAGCCGCACTCATAGTGTCGTTTCTTCTAATGATTAGGGATAAAAAAAAGTCGTAACGTTACACGGAGACTCATGATGGCAGTTGGGAGGGAGCCCACCGCAGGTGGTCTCTCTGCGTGCATTTCCGGGAGCCTCCTGGGTTCCACCTCATCAGTGTTCATCCGTACTGAGACTCCCCACACGGTCTTGCTAGGGGTCCCGCCCCCTTGCACAGCAGCGCACTCGGGGGGAGGCCCGGCTCTGTCCACTCGTGACATCCTTGTGGCGTCCAGAGCCTCTGTTGCTCCAGTGATGGCTTTGCCATGTGCCCACTCGGCGAGGCTGAACTACGTCTCCCAGAACTCCTTTTCCTCGTGTCTTTGGCATGGATTGTGGAGGGTCTCCCCCTGGGAGAGCTGGAGGAAGGAAGGAGGCCACAGCCGGTTTGTGGCATGCTCGCCTTTGTCTCTCCTCCGCTCCTTCACCTCCCTGGCGTGGAACAGCAGCTTGGCCTGCAGTTGCTGCCCCTTCCTCTCCCGTCCTCCCTCGCCTCCCTGACTCCTGGCTCTGGCGTGCATGTTCAGCTCCCTGGATGGGGAAATCCTTGGGTTCTGTAGCTTACCCTGTTTCCAAGGCCAGAGGCAACAGGGACCGATACAGGTCAGCCCAGCCTTTTTGGGTTCCAGCTTGTGCACTGGGGTTCCCGCCTGCTCGGGCCTCACCGTCCTGACTGGTGGCCCGTGGGCTCTGGGCTCCAGCGTTAGACGTGGGCACAGCTTCGCGAGCCTGCCTAAGTGCGTGAGCCAGTTCCCTTTTAATGAATCCATGTTGTGTATCCCCTGCTGGTTCTGCTTGTCTAACTGAACCCCAGCTCATGCACTGCCATGCTGCCCTTTGTCAAGCTGGGACCCCCGGCTCTGGGACGGGGCCTGGCTACACATACACCTGCAGCCTGTCCTCACTGAGGCCTGCCAGCCTCTCAGGGGTGCGCCTCGCAGCTCTGCGTGGTTCTCTGCCACGGCTTTCCCTTTCCTGGTCTGGGAGAAACCTGCTGTGTGACTCCGCTTCATCTTCCCTCGGCAACATCTAAGGTTATTTTTTCTCGGTGGGTGGGACCTTTCACAAAAGACGAGAAGAGGGTCTGTCTTCAGGCCACTTCTCTATGCTCTAGCAAAAAGTCACCATGAGGCAAGCCAGTGTAACCTCTTGCCTTCTCGCCATTGAGGAACCGACGTGGGGGAGAAAGACAAAGGGAAACGGCACGACACTTGAGCAAGTACCCTGCCTCAGGAGGGCAGAGCTAAAGATGGGGGTGCGGGTGATCGACTCCCTACCAGTGGCTCCAAAGGCCAGATAAGTCATTCTCAAATTCCGCACCTACCAAATTAGAAACTCCTAGGGTAGGGTCTAGGGAATTTGTATTTTAAATTAAAAATTTAGAATTTTTTTCAAGTGGTTCTTATGCACAGGTCTACACTAAACGTCAGATCTCTGAGTGGAGCCTTTGGTGGTGGTGGATAGCAAGTGATCATAATCCTCCTATGGTGATGATTTGGTGTGTTTGTTACTCCACATGGCTAAATATACACTTGTGTGTTCTGGAAACTGGAAGAGGCAGGGATAGGACTGCTAGTCTATTGTGCAAGTTAAGGAATGTTCTCATCCAGTGTTCCTGTGCAACTGGGAGACAAGCCCGCCTGTGGGAGGGCTTGAGTGGTGGAGATTATAATCAAATAACACGAGCTCCAGGGTCGCACTGGGCGGTTGCTGTGTGACTCCCCGCTAGGGGAGGTGGGGGCCGGAGCCAGGGGCAGACGTGGGGCTGTGCTTTTTGCCCGAGTGCCCTCCCGGGGCGGAGGGGCTAAGGTGCCCTCGTGCCTGTGGGCCGGGCTGCTCCGAGCTGCCCCGGCAGGACCGTGGAGGCTGGGGCAGTTTCACGTCCTTGAGGAGAGAACACAGGCAAAGGCACGACGATGTCAGGATGGAGATCGTCCAGTGACATCACAAAGCCTGATGAAGTGCTGCTTCGCCCGGCCCGGTGGCCGCATTCTTCATGGGCATCGGGACGGAGGGGTTCACCCCAGACCTTGGTGGCATCTCCAAGGTTGGCACGAGAGAGCTGCTTCTTGAAGCAGTGAGTCAGGCGACAGGAGAGTGGCTGTGGGAGGCTGCCCGGAGGAGACAGCAGGAGTTTCAAGACAGAGTACCTGATGAAGATAAAGAAGTCGAAGCGGACAGACACATTAATACCCCCAGTCCCGTCTGGAGAAAGATTTGAAGGGGGAGATCAATGAAGTCTTTGCAAAGGACATGATTCCGTCTGGGAGCCATTCTTCCATGGAGTCTGTGCTCTGGGAGCCTTTCCCTGAACTTCTTTTTGATAAGCCGAAGCCGTCACAGGGTGCTCAGAGCTCCTCGGGAGACAGCCCCCTGCCCCCGCTGCTGCCGCCACCTCCGCTGGGAGGGCAGCCTCCGCTCCTTGGAGAGAACTGCCTGCACAGGAGAGATGGAACTCCAGAAGCTGCTTTCCAAGCTAACAGTGTCAGATTTTAGCAGGCTCTAGTAGCCGGGAGCCTGCTAGCATGACATAGGGACTAGGACACGGGTGTCATAATAGCTCTGCCTGTGGCTTGGGCTGGGGACCTTATTCTGGGGAGTCGATTGATTGAGTTCCACTTCTCGCCAAGGGTGCTTGTCTTAAAAAGAAAAGCAGGATCTTATTAAAGGGATGTCAGATGATAGCCTCCACGGTGGCAAGTAGAGCAGCTATAGGTAAGGATGACTTAAACCACTTAGCCTGTGCCATTAAGACTCATGAAGAATGTTCTCCTTGAGATGAAAGAAAAGCCCAGAGATAGAAGGTCGTTCCTGCTGTCTCGGCGCCCCGCCAGTGGGGTCGCAGCTGTGACTTAGTCTGTGTGTAGTGGTGACCAGCGGTGTAATTGGTGAGAAGGCAGGAAGAGCCCGGCGGGAGCTGTTAAGGAATTTAATAGAGGCCCTGGAGGTTGCATGTTCGTTGTCAATTAAATATAGGTTTTTTGATTAAATACCTTGGAAAATCATGGTTCACCTCTTTGCCTCTGAAAAGGCGGTGAAAATACAAAGAAAAGGTGTTTTCCATAATTGACAGGCTCTTCAGTATGTGCTGAACTTAATGTTGAGCAGCGGATACAAGGAGAGGAGGCGGCTCGGGGACGGGGTGGCTGCCAGAGCGTCCAGTTCGTCCCGAGGAAGAGCTGCGACAGCAAACGCGGCTTAGTAACAACTTCCGTGGCTGACAAAAAATCACACCGCTCTTGGCAACTGGAGTTTTTGCCGAGGGTTGATTTAGAAAATGATGAATAAATTCTTCACTGAGAATGTGTTGGCAAGTACAAGATTTGCAGAAATTGTCAGTTGCCCGGTGCTTAAACCACTGTGCAATAAGCCTAAATATTGGTGGAGAGTGGTTTCCTGCTGGCAGGGAATGACCATGGGTGCCAAAACCAGACCCCAAGATGTCCTTTGGGGCATGTAGGATTGCAGTTTCCAATTTCTCAGAAAGAGCTCTTCTGCGTGGAAAGAACGCATAGTGAAAAGCGAAACGACAGCTCCTTTACCGCGGTGGGATATCCGATATGACTTTAAGAAGTGTCACTCCTGGCCCTTGTAGCACACGACAGAAAAGCATCCCTTTTTTTGTTGTTGTTCCATTTTTTCCCTCTTAGTGAGAATTGAGTATTTGTGCAGGAAAAAAAATGGTTTATACCAAACAGAGATGAGTTTTCAGAAAGCAGTCCCTAGATTTTTCTGAAATCTCTTCCCTGGCTGCGGAAGGCATAGAAGAGGGACAAGTCTATTATTATAACTCAGCTGGTTTCTTTCCTTGCCTGATGTTCTATTTCTGTCTGCATCGTCCAAAAAAATTTAATATTTAATATTTAAAAGCAATATTTAATGTCTGCACAATAAAACTATTTGAACTGCAAATGAGTATTGCAACCGAGTGTAAACCAGCTGATGGTCTCTTAATCTCAGACTGGAGATGAATAGAAGCTGTACTTTTCTCAAAGTGCTCAAAGGCTCCTGCCTTAAGGTCTTTGTTTTATGGGACCACCTTCCAAAGTTGTTTCAGAACTAAAATCTTATTCTAGTACCAGACAAAAAAATGAAGAGCCTGCCCAAAGTTAGGGTAGAAGGTGTGATGGTAGCTTTCTAAAACATGGCTAAAATTGTGTTTTATACGAACCTATATAAAACTATTCTGTATAATTTATAGGGATTGTTGGGCAGATCTCTGAACAAAGGTCTGTACAATGTAAAGGAGAAAAATAGGACCCCTAGAGAAGGTTCTCTGACTGTTGGTAGAGACAGAAGAGAATTAGGATTCTGCCAAAATCCAAACAGAACTTATTCCAGGAGTCTTTTTCTGACATGATAAACTTATTTTCTGCAAGAAAATGGATATTTTATATCCCTTTTTGAAGTCTCTTTTTGCATATATTTGTACAAAGATTGTATCCTTCATCCTGTGATGTTTTGCTGTTCATTTCATTAGTATGGCTTGGATGGGTTAGCGTGGATTAGATGTTAGTTTACCATGTCAATGTGTGAAGAGAAAAAAATTATCTAAAGCAGGTGAACTTTAAAGAACAAATGTATATTCTCTTTAAGTTTTGAAATAGGATTTTGTTTGGTGTTTAAAAATTTTTTAGTCAGTATAAAAAGGTGATTTCAGTTCTCATAAATATTAAATAAGAAATTGCTGTTTATTCTTGAAATGGCACAAATGCAAACTTTAGAAAAAATAACAAGGATGGGGCCAGAAACACAGGAAGAATATTTACTAGCAAGGTGTATTTGTTAATTGGGGTCTGAAACTTAGGGTTTTTTTCCTTGTCACTGTTTTTAAAATATTTACAAGAATTTTGTAGTACTAGGGAAATCCTGAAAAATTCTGTCAATTTCACTTTAAAATGAGAAGATGGTGTTTGTGTATGTTATCTTTTTTTGGTGAAACTTCTTAAGTGATTTAGAGGAAAGAAATCTAGTTTCGGTTGTCACCTTTACTGCTTGTTCCAGACACACATAAGGGATAGCTGTGTTCTTGGTCCAAGTTTAAATCAAGACCAGAGTATTCTGGATTTGAGACACAGAGTCGTGGATTAGATTAAGGTGCTGGTTAGAGTGAACAGCCTCAAAAGTCCCTGAGCCGCTCCTAATTCTCAAAGTGAAGATTTTTTTTTCTTTTATGAGCATTGTTTGAGTATGATAGATTTTTATATATTCAACATGTTTTAATCAACTCCAGTCATTCATTTTGATGCTTAGAGCATCCAACATTTGACCAGGGGGGGCTTTTAAGCTGCTATTTAGTTCTTGTGATGTGACCCATTAGTATCTGGGTGATTTTGTGCTTTCTAGTACAAGGCCCACCTTCTTCGTTCCCTGTCCCAAACCTGGAATCAGACAGGTTCCATTTAGTAGCATAATAGTAGGATGGTATTTTGAGACTGAAACCTTGGCAATGATCAGATGCAATATGAATGCCATGGCGTCACCAATGGCCTGCTGGTCAAAAGGTCTAACTCGAATCTGGTCAAGATTTAGAACTTCCTTCCAGTTTACTGGAAATGTAAGGAGCAGAGGAACAAGTTAAAAATGACCCAGGGTGAAACAAGTAGAAAAATCCATAGTATGAGGCATTTGATTTAGGCACCTGGCTGGGTTTCTTTAATGAATCAGTATCATAGAAAATGTGGTGAGGACTGTTGTACATTTAGAAAGACTTAAGAGATATAACGAAAGCAATATGGGGCCATTAATGAAATTCTGTTTTGAGAAAAAAGTAAATATAAAACAATTCTGGGGATTTTGGGGGAATTTTTAATATGGACTAGTTATTAGATGATTATTAGGTAATTGTTAATGTTTTCAAGATCCGACAATGATATTGTGATTGCTTAGCTAAATATTTTATTGGTGATAACACGCTAAAGTGCTTAAGGGTAAATGCAATGATGTCTATAGTTTATTTTAAATGATTTGGCAACAATAAAAACCAAAATAAAATACTATGTAAGTATAGAAATATATATTATATGTATATATAAAGCACACATGTCAAACTCTTAACCACCGTGGAAGAGTTGTTGAATCTAGGTGATAGGTATTAGTTGTACTATTTCTTCTACTTTTCTGTATGTCTAAAAGTTTTTATTATGAAAGAAAGTTTAAAAAAGGGGTCGGGGAACTCCCTGACCATGGGACACAGGCTGCTTCTTGCTGCCAGGAACTTTTTTAATGCCATTTCTTGCTACATTTCCTGCCTAGGAGATGGTACCGCTGTCCTCCCAGTCTCACAGTGAGAAGTCTGTGAGACCTTCTCATCCCCTCTTTCTCCTTCAGACTTTTCAGTCAACAAGAGCCACTTTCTTCCATTCATATCTTCGAAATATGACAGGAATTGGTCCTTGCACTGGCCAGGATCCTGGGGGCCACCCAACGGCAGCCTTCGGACTGGCCTCCCCAGTCCGTGGCCGTCCTCCCCACACCCATTCAGCCCCCACGGGGACCTTTCTAAGGTGCAAATTCTGATCATGCCCTTCCCTGTGCCTCCCCATTGCTTAGAGGATAAAGTCCAATCCCCTAGCATGGGGTGTGATGCACATGACCTGTGTCACCCGCCCCTGCTCCCGGCGTCACCCAGCTCTGCTCACCTGTCTTCTCTCTGCTGCCTGTGCCCCTCATCCCCCAGCTGCCTCCTCGGGGGTATCCTGAAATTTCCAAATGCAGGAGTCCCCCTACCCCAGGACAGTTCGTTCCTCAGCCACACTGCACTTCCTTACTGGCCTGCAAGTCCCTCGTAGCAGCCTGGGCACGTGGCAATAGTCACACTTGCTCAGACTTGTGAGAGGCAGCCGAGTGCAGCGAGCGGAGCCAAAGTGCCCGGGCTTGAATCCCAGCTCTGCCACCCACGCACTCCTCACATGGCCTTGGGCAAGTGACTCAACCCTGCCGTGCCTGTAGTTATCACCGAGTGGCATCAGGACAGTGACAGCAGAACTGAACTCACAAAGTGCTGAGGACAACAGGAGTCCAAATGTCAAGTGTAGAATAGCACCTGGCACATCAGAAGTACTCCATACATGTTAACCGTCGTCCAGACTGCACTCCCATCTCCTCACTCCACGGTGAGCTCTTTGAAGTGAAGGGCGGGCGGTATTTATAGTTATTAGCATGTGCCAGGCGCCGTTTACGTGTTTCTGTTTTATCCAAATGCGGTAGGTGCCAACTCTTCCTTCCCCACTCTTTCCCTCCTTCCCTCTTCCCACCCTCCCCCTGCCCTTCCTTCCCTCCTTACACATTTAAGCGTCAAGCCTGTGCTACCTACCACCCTATTTTACAGATGAGGAAACTGAGCTGCATGCAGAGCAGTCGAGGAGTTTGTCTATATGGACACAGCCAGCCAGGCGGGCAGCCCCGGCCAGAAATCTCCCTGCCTGACTCTGCAGTTGGTGAAGGCCACACGTCGCCTCATTCTTCTTCTTCGTGTCCACAACAGGTGGCATCCTGGCTCCCATTTCCTGTTCACTAAGGAGCTGTGAAATGAGTGACTGTGAGTAAATGAAATGAGAACGAGGGACACACGAGTGGGGGGATCATGAACTCGGATTTGGACAAAGGCATCGAGTGCACTGAACCAGGCGAGGGGCCCGGGGCAGAGGGATCTGGGCCGTGCAGGCTCCACGTGACGCTGCCCCCGCCCCCCCCCCCCCATGCCGAGTGGACCAGGGCATCCTCGAGGGCAGGCGCGCGGCTCCTTCAAAGTCAGTCTCGGCTTTCACCGAGCATTCACCTTAAACTCAGCAACCTGGACCAACATCTTCATTTTCTTCCCCTGCAGTGAATGATCAGTGTATTTGGATTTTTAGCTCCCCTTCTGTCCTCCGTAACTCCTCAACTATTACCCCATTTCCAGGACTGTGTCTGCCACACAATCACTCCCTCGTGATTTTAGCTGTTCTCAGCAGGGCTGTAAAATCATTAGCTGCTAGGGACTGTCTTCACTGCTGTCACGGCTCAACGTCCTCTTTAGCACCTGTGCGGGGCTGTCCAGTTTGAGGCCCATTCTCCCTGACGCTGCCCCCTGGGGAAAGGCCATGCCCACTTCGGTGGCCTGCAGAAGACCAGCGGCGCTTTGTCAGGCGGAGATGCCTGCCCCGACTGTCTTTTCTGAAGTTGTCCCCCAGCCCCGTCCCTGCCACAGTTCCCCGTGTATGGCTTCAGTAACATTTATTCTCTTTGCAATGGTGGGAAGCATAAAAACTGTGTGTTTTAGTCGCTCCCTGTCAGAATGTAAGCACCACGGGATCAGAGCCTGGCACGCCTGGCTCACTGCTGGCGTGTGAGCTGGAGGAGCCCAGCAGACACCTGAATGGGTGACATGGGGGGTTGCAAGAGGCGTGGAGAAAAGGAGAAGATACACAAAGAGGATCGAGAGCTGTGCAGCGCCCCCAGGGGCCCCTAGTAACTGTACTTATTGCTACCAAAGAACTTTCCTTCTGTGTCTTAATTTTCTATTTCTTTATTCTGCTGTTTTCTATTCTGTTTCCACTAGAGCAGAATAGGGAGCTTGGTAATGCTCACTCACTCTTTCATTTCATTCATTCCTCTAGCTCACTCATAAAAGATTTACCGAGCGTGGCTGTGGGCAAAGCAATGTTCTGGCAGCAGCGTGGGCTCCCTATGGGGTTGTCAAAGGAAGAGACACCAGATACTGCAAGATCCTCTTATGACCATAATTTTACTTGTGGCTAAGCCTGCAGCATCAGAGACAAGTTCCCTTCCCGTTTGTCCAGGGAAGGCTATGTTTAAAGCTGTTAGCGACAATAGAGCAATGTGCTTCCTGCAACCCCACCTCAGTTCCCAAGGAAACCTTCATTAACCTGTTTGTGGGTTGAGAGGATTAGAATTTTTAATTTATTGAACCACTTTCCACAAACATTGCAGTGATAAGGATGACTTTCTAAAATAAAAAATGAGACTAGTAGCTGGTATTTGTTTGCACTATAAGTAGGATGATTTATGTGTTTCAAACTTAAATCTAGGTAAACCGTCTAAATTCAAGTATGACAACAAAATACTTTCATTTTTTATGTTTCATGGTAATAAATATTTAGAAATTATTTTTGTTTATTTTATTTTTTTTTTGGTTTCAAAGACTGGCCGTGCTCAGGATATATGAGATACGGGGGGAAACGACTTCTACCTCAGGAGATCTTAAGATCAACTGTTAGCGTAAAATGATTTCATCTAATTAGTCAGATTTAAGAGTATCAGGTGCTTACTTCAAAGACAATACTCGTGAATGTTATTTAGTAACAGTCTGTGGAAGTGTCTATGAAGAGCGGCCATGTCATTTATGAGCTTCTTGTTGTCATTATGGTAGGTACCCACCATCACCCCCTCTACCTGCTCGTTGCAGGTAAAGTCCAAGTTCCCTCCCCCGACGGGCCGGGCCTCTCCCCCCACCCGTGCTCACTGCTCTGCCCCGTGATGTGGGCGCGGCCCAGAGCCGGGCTCGTCTCAGGGATCACGCTCATTCTTGGACACGGCGCACGGTCCCAGCCTGCCATTCCCTGCTGCCCCGCCCCTGTCCCCACTCGTTCCTTGAGGTTTAGACATCCTTCAGGAGCCGTTCTTAGCTTCCCATGCCACGCCTTTCCTGCACATCACACGTTTATTCACCTGTTGCAGCACCGTCGTGTCCATTCTCGCGTCTGTCTGGATCGTGAGGCTGGAAGCAATGAGGGCAATGACTGTATTTTACTCATTATATCCCAGAATCTGGCACTAAAATATCTGGTGACTAGACAAACCCTTAGGTGCTGCGTAAAAGAGGCACGTTGGGTTCAACGTCTCTTGGGGAGGGGCTGGGGATAGGCAAAGGCTGGGCGGACCAGCGAGCGCCCCAGAATGCCCTGGGGACACGTCAGATGGCATACTTGGGGGGACAACGCGGTCAGGGAGGGTCCCAGCTCCGGGGTCAGCCGTCCTGAAGACCTGTGCAAACACACGGCCAAGGTGGAGACTTGCACTGAGGAGAGATCTTGATGAGCCTATTTTGATTCCATTTGTGACTAAAAAAGAAAATGACTTAATATACTCTGAATGGCCCGGGTGGTGTTACAAACAAAAAGGGCCCGAAATGTATACAGGTTCAGAAACCAAAACGAGGTTAGTGCTGGGGGCTGTCCATCTCCTGAGGAGACGAATGGCGACAGTCAACGTCTGGAAACAATTCAGAGCACGGGCGGCCCGTCTGGGAGGCGCTGTAAGGGAGGCGCGCTCCGCAGCCCTGGGCATTATTCGCAGGGTGCCTAGAGGGGTCGTATTTCCCCCACGTGTTTGGAGTTCGTTTCCAGATCTCTGAATTCCTGGCTGGCACAACTATACCCAGCTGAATGTTTCAGAGGTGCTTCACATTTGCCATGTCCCTCGTTTCCTCTCCCCGCCCTGCCTGCTGCCCTTGGCCCCGCCTTTCCTGGCGAAACCAGTGAGTGACACCCCCAGGCACCCATGTGTCCACATGAGCCGGCGGCAGGTGACCCTGAACCACCTCTCCCCCTTGCCAGGCGACCCTGAAGCCCTTGCCCCTCTCCTTAGTCAAGCGTCAAACAGCAAGTTCTGCGATTACCTCCTACGTTTCTCTCATAGCCGTTCCTTTTAGAGAAGGATTGCTACTCCTCGCTCCTGAGCTAGCAAGTTAGCTTGCTTTCTGGAGTCCCCGTTTCCAATATCGCCCTCTCTGATGCATCGTTAGTGCTATCTTTGTGAATTTCCTAACACGACATTTAATTTAACGAGCGGCTCTCTAGCTTCCGCACAAGGTTTCCCTGCTGTAAACTCCTCTGCGGGGTTCCCTCTCCTCGAGGTACGGGCTCCCAGGACCGCAGCAGCCTGCCGCTTCCTGCTTTCCCCCAAAACACTCTCCCGAGACCCTGCTTTTCTTGCGCCTCCCTTGCCGAGAATTGCGGGTCTACATCAGACCATCATGAATGGGAGGGTGAGCAAACGCGACATTATTTTCAAATACTACCCTCAGCTTGGCTCTTGAGAAAAGATAACTCAGCCTTTTCTCATTTTCAGCCTTTCCACTCTAAGCCAGGGATTTCTCTCAGCCACGCTCAAATGTTATTTTCTCAACCATTGTCAAGTTCAAAGCTTATCATTGTAGGACAAATGCTCTGTTTCTCAGGGCTTCTGTCCTCTAGGTTTTCACCTGCCTTTCTTCTTGGAGGTGACATGGAGGGCTTTGGGGTCCGGGGGGAGGGGAGAAGGGAGACTGATGTCTTTTCCAGCACTGGAAATGGGGTGTCTGGTCCCCACTGGGCACTATTTGAGGTGCCTCATCCTGCTCAGTCTGTGGGCGTCGCTGTCTGTCCTGGTAGTGTCTGCTACAGCGTGGCCCGGTGGCCTGGGCGTCCGGTGCCTGATGCTGGACCCAGCGGGACGTGACTCTCCCCTCCTGTGCTGACCTAAACCCCTACCGTTGTCCTCTGTAAGTTCCCCTTCCAAGTCTCAGACCTTTTCTAGGTCACTCTTCCTCCCAGAATCCCAAAATCTCCTTGAGGACTCAAGAACATCAGCCAATTCCTCAACTTCCTTCCCATGCCCACGGGAATCGGGCAGGTGGGGGCCATGAGGTCCCCCTTTAGCCTGCTCTTAGCTGCGGCCACCCCCCTGTCCCCTCACGGTGTGGGCACCATCACCCCAAACTTGGAATAAGCCCTCAGAATAATCAACCCTCCACAAATTGACTTATTTCCCATAGATTGACTAATCTGCCCTGTGGAGAGGTGTCTTCGGCAGCGATGGCCAAGGCTCCGCAGTTTATGCGGCTTTACATGTACATGTAAGATGCACGTGAGTGTCAGGCCACCGACCTCAGAAACACGCGTTCCAAATGTAAAGCTCACTTTGTCTTTTAAGCTGTCGAGCTGATGGGGTGATGGGACGTGAATCTCAGGCAAATTAGGGATTCTTATCCCTTTAGCTCAGGGCCTTGCCTAGAGTCCGGGGGTTTTACAAAAGAGTCGAGAGGGCCCAGTGATCCACTGTGTCACCTGTTGGTAGTGTCCACTGTGATGTCCACTGTTGCATTGGGCCCACAGCTGTCGGACTACACGGGGTGCTGCAGGGATGCCCCTGGGTCCCCTCCTCCGGACCCCTTGCAGTTGCATTGCTTCACCACGTCTCAGACACACAGAGACCAGCTTCAAATTTTCAGCTAGTTCTCGTGGCGTGGGAGCTTTTGGGGGTCATCTGAGGCCCCGTCTTTCTAGACGCTGCCTTTAGCCATGTATTTCTTGGAATCTAGCTCTTCTCTAGGGGTCTCCCTGGGAAATAAGGCACAGGTCCCTCCTCCTATGGTCCCACACACCTGGCGGGGTGTGAGCCGGAGAGTGGGGTCAGACTGGCCCACACAGCCCCTCCCTCTCTCCCACCCCCAGCGGGAGGCGTCTCTTGCTGTCTTTCCGGGCACAGGGGAGAGAAGAGAGTTTGGATCCTACCCACCAGGTTTTTTCCTGAATCTTTTAAGCCAAAGGCTTTTCTGTTCCCATAAAGGTCTGGGCCTTTGAAACTCAAAAGGCAGGAAGACCCTCTTTTCCCTCTGGGCTCTGTCGTCGTCCCTGCTCTTTGCCAAGTGCCCTGGGCCCCATGGAGTCTCATGGCTGAGGCCCGGCCTGACTGCCCGGGAGGAGGGAAGGTTCAGGCTGCAGCGTGGGAGCCAGCGCAGGCCAGTGCTGTCCCACTGCCCAGTCCCCTGCTGCTTCTGGATGTCTATGCTGGCGTGTTAAACGAGGGGCTGTGCTCCGAGTTCTGCTTTCCCTGAAACCCTCGCTCTGCGGTGTCTTGGGGGGCACACCTCCCCCGCCCTTGGCCTTCCGTGGCCGGTCTCGCTGTCGGACCAGAACCGCGTCACCCTCCCTCCCGCGGAGCAAACCGTTCCCAGGCCTCGTGCAGAAGCTGCATTTGTTTCTCTCTCTTTTCTATTTGGTGCTGGAAAACTCAGGAGGCAGGGGCCCGGGGGACAGGGCCACGGCGGAAACGGCATCCAGTGGCACCCAGAGGCCAGGCGTTCCTGTTGCAGCCTGCTGCTCGCTCTGTCCCTGGGGAGGCACGCTCAGAGCTCAGCTCCTGTGAGCAGGAGGAGAGGGTCACCGTGGTGACGCCACTGGGCCCGGGGAGCTGGTTCACCCCTCTCATGAGACGTCCCTGCAACTGCTCATGGATTTGAAGACACAACGACGACGGCGCTAAAAACCACCCACAGAAAACAGAGCAGATCAGAGAGGAGAACGTCCGCCGAGCGTGAGCGCAGTCGGGTCTCCCCACCATGCAGGCGGAGCTCCCTGGTGAGGACGGCCACCCTTCCTCAGCGACACCCCCGAGGCTGCTGCTGGCGCCCACGGGTGCACACGCTCGCACTTCCCAAGGGCCTCGAGAGACAGAGCCCATTTCATCTTCGCAACAGCTCTGTGGCAGAGGTGCTCTTGTCGTCGTCCTCCTTTCGTGTCAGACAGGAAAGGGAGGTGGCGAGATGTGACTTGCCCAAGACAGGGCCGGGCAGTGGGAGGTGGAGCTGGGACACCCACCCGGGCAGACGCGCCTGGAGATCCTGATCTTAGCCCAGGGACGAGGGCACCTGCCTCGCCTCCCGCCCGTGAGCAGCAGAGTCGCCACGGAGCTCGCCCCGGGCGTTCGCTCCTGAGACCCGGCTGTCACTCTGGACTCGGGCACCCCGAGCGTCAAGCTTTGCCATCAAGTGCTCCCAGGGCCGGTGAGACTGAACTGACACCGTCCCTGCCTCCCTGGCACCAACCACTTTCTTCCGGATTTCACTCTAGGCAGCCCGGAGCGGCTGCGAACCACCGCTTCTGTGTTTGGAAGCTCCTCTCTTGTCTTAAAAGTTCAGGCGATGTTACGACTTACTAGACAGCCTGTCCACGTTTGTGTGTGTCCTGCTCCCGCACTGACGGACGGCAGCTGTAGATCCAGGTCGACAGCCCGGGCACAGGCCCGCCAACGAGGCCCGCTTCTCTGAGGGACAGGGACAGGGACGTCTGGGTACACGCGGCAGGGGGCAGGGAGAACGGCCCCATCCCCCCATGGCAGGCGGCGTCTGGGCGGCCAGGGCCCTGGGCAGGCTCATAACCGCAGGTCCCCGGCGCTCGGACGCCGTCCCCGCAGCCTGGCCTCGGGACTGGGGTGTGGGCTGGGCCCTCCTGAGTGAGGTGCCCGCGTCACCCTCAGTGCCGCGCCAGCTCAGACACGGGGGCGGGGACGTCCTTCCCGGGGCCTGGGGCCCGTCCTGACTTTGGAGCCTCTCGCTCGAGCAGGCGTCAGACGCCCGGCGCCCCGGAGTCCTGCCCTGGGAACGGTTCTGTGTTCTAACAGCACTTACTGAATACTTTAGGAGAAAGCACACATCTCACCCCGTGGCTTGTGTGTCCCCTGGGCCTCCCTCTGCCACTCCTGTCCAGGCCCGAGCACCCTCTTTTTGGGAACTGTGAGGATGCCAGCGTGGTATCGGGGTTTGAGCACAGGAGCTCTTGGGGACCAGACGGTGCACTGTGGAGTGGCAGTTTCCGCAGGCCGGGTCGTGGCCCGGACACACAGGGCCCTTTGCAGCCCCCACGGCCCCACGGCCTGGACCTCCAGCCCGCCCGGGTTCGCACGTGCAGACAGCGGACAGAGACTGGAGAACGGCTCAGTCTCCACCCCCACGAGGGGCGCCATTTTCCAGAGCGGGGAAGCTGAGTCCCGTCAGGTGTGGGCGTCCAGGGTCCTCGAGGACCGTCCCCGCTCCCGCTCCCCAGGGGAGAGTGGGCCACTGCACGGGGACTTCCGGCCGCTGACTGGCGCGTCTCACCGGGAGCCAGAGGCCACGCCAGGGGCCACGGAGGGAACCACTAGGAGCCTTAGTGAAAGGAAACACCGTCTGGGGCACTTTGAACTCTTCCTGCCACGGAGGCCGGAAGGGCGGCAAACCTAGCAGGCATTTTCCTTTACACAGCCCGGCAGAAGCGCTAACTGTGTCGCTGCAGGCACAGCACACTCTTAGAAGCAATTAGAATCATCACACGTCTGGCCAACGCACACTTTAATGGGTGTGTCAAGACCACGTCTTACAGTCTCACGAGGGACCTTTCTCTGGACTCGTCTCCAGGGATGGCATGACGGCGGGTTCGTGAGTGCCCCCTGCCGCGAGCCGCCCGCAGAACGCACATCTCCGCGCTGCGACGGCAGGGCGGGCGCGGGGTAGACCCGAGAGGGCCCCGTGTCCAGCCCGGCCCTGCCCCTCCAGGGCCTCGCGACACGGGCAGGCTCTCCCCGCTAACTGCGGCGGTCCCCTCGTCCGCAGAACGCTCACGATCACATCGACGCACGGGACTGCGGCGTGGAGCAAGTTCACTCTGTGTACGGGGACAGAGTTAGTGTTCGCTGGCTTCTCTTCTTATTTTTACTGCCCAAACTACAGTTACTAAGATGCAAGGAAGGGGCTTGCTCTTATGTTCCTGTGCTCTCTTCCTTTTAATTCCAACAGATTTTATGGGGTAAAATAAAACAGCACACAGAAAAGTGCATAACTCCATGCAGTTTAACAAATATTTGTAAAGCCAGCACTTGCGTGACTTTTCAAGGCAAGGACATTAGTGATGCCCAAGGAGCCTCTTGCAGGTCCCTCCTCTCTCCTCCCTTCCCTCCCTGCCCCTCCCCTGCCAGCCCCTAGCCGCGTGGGGAAACCCTGCTCTGGCTGCTCTCCCTACAGCATCCTGGACGATGGCAGGAGGGTGGCAGGAGACCCGCTCTCCCGTCCCCACATCCCACACAGATGCGTGGCTGGCAGCTCCCCGGGGCCCCGGCTCCGTCCCAGGACTAAGGGGCAGCTGCGAGTCACGTCCCGCCCTGGAGTCATAGTCCAGTCGCTTTTCATTGCTGTGTCTCCCGCCTGCCTTTCCCAGTCCACCCGGAGACCACGTTCTGTGGTTCTCTCTCTCCCGGTGCCTCTGGGCTCCTTCCCGGCCCCGCACGCCCCTGCAGAGGCGCTGGCGACCGTCTCTCCGCAGGTTGCTTGTGCTCCAGACATTGCGTTCCACAGGGATTTTATTTTCTATCGCGTCTGGACACTTCTGTCCCCGAGTGTATTAATTCTCAGGTTTGGCTCAATCTTGTCTCGGCTTTGCTCTCGGGCGTTTCCGAGGCTGCTGGGTGACTCGGGACAAGCGCCTCTATTCTGAAAACTGTCCGGCTTCGCAGGTTGATTCAGCGCCACTGGAGTGCCTCTGGGGACGCCGGGGTAGGTAGGGGCGCAGGGCCCGGTCCCTGCCATGTGGAGCAGGATTGTCCGGGCAGGGCAGGGGCAGCGGGTGATCCACCGAGGCCCACCCGGCCCCCCACCCCCTGCACAGGCTCCGGCAGCCACTTCAGGAACACGCTGGGCGAACCCGAGTCTAGGAGCTCTTGGGCCACGAGAGTGTGGGGAGCGGGGCGTCCTGGCTGGACAGCAACATCGGTCACACCAGTGCCGACCTGGGGATTCTGTCAGAAGGAATCGTGAGAACTCAAAATGCAAACTCTCGTTCTCATGCCCCACCCAGGTGGCCTTTCTACAAAAGCGCCCAAGACGGGTGACGCCAGCTGTCTGCACACAGTCACGCAGCCTGTGAGAGGCGAGCGCCAGGCAGGGGTGCCAGCCCCGCACGGCGCGGCAGGAGGCCTGGCGGGGGGTTCTGGGCGCACGTGATAATCGCTCACGGAGGTCCCCATAAATGAGGGCTTTTTCAGGGAACAAAGCCTTAAAATACAGTGAATTCTTAGTGAAAACTTGCTGGATTAAAGTTGCGTTATGTAAGGCGATGCTTTTTTGGCATTAAAATAACTTAAAAGTGAATTCAGGTTACCAAACATTTTGCCAATAACCAATACAAATTTCGAAGTCTTACTATATATGAGTCTGCATTTCAGTAGCTGAAATTGTAAGCTTAAAGATAGAAAGATGACGCGTCCGAATGCAAAAATCGTTTTCCTGTGGAACTGCAGAAAGTACTATGGTGCTGTTTTTCTAAGGCCTCTGGAAGCTGTCAAATCTATTAAAAATTGGGTAAGTGAATTGTATTTCATCATTTCCTTAGATTTTCTCCCTGTTAATTTAGCAAATGAGAAAGTGACCTCTTTGGTGAATTAAATATCTCACTAGTGTTACTGTACGATTTTTATTTATTTTTATTTTTCATTTTTTATTTCAGCATATTACAGAGGTACAAATGTTTAGGTTACATATATTGCCTTTGCCCCACCCGAGTCAGAGCTTCAAGCGTGTCCATCCCCCAGACGGTGCGCACCACACCCATCAGGCATGAATGCACCCGTCCCCTCCTCCCACGGCAGTTGAGACTGAGCCACAGCAGACACGGGCAGATGGGCGGTCACATCCTGTCCCGTGCGTGCACGACTGAAGGCATCCAGAGAGGAGGTGGGAACACTCGACC
Organism: Mirza zaza; assembly: GCA_008750895.1. NCBI lineage: Eukaryota > Metazoa > Chordata > Mammalia > Primates > Cheirogaleidae > Mirza > Mirza zaza. The sequence continues at coordinate 88,197 of VSMD01096715.1, forward strand.
ACGGGAGCACTCCTCATCATTTGGACTGAGTTTATTTCATAGTATGTCAAACATTCCCACTGACTTGGTGAGGACAGGGGAGGGTGATGAACAAGACAGAAATATGAGTGTTTAGAATTGCCGACTGGTTCCATGTTGGCCTGTGACACCACCACAGAATTTGTCATGTGCGATAGAGTTAAATCTTATTCTCTACACACCCAAAGCCCTCGCTCTTCCACGTGTTTGTGCAAACGCACGCGCGTGTGCATGCGGAGTTAAATCTGCATTGAAAGAGCATGTGGGAGCAGGGGGGGAGGGAGCGAAATGCCGAAGACATAGAGACGGGAGCACAGGAGGCGCTGACTGGTTTTCAGTGTAGCTGGAGAGCAGAGGAGATGCACGGTGGTGGCGGGAGGCGGTGACAGGCGGGAAGCGTAAAGCATGTGGAGAGGTGAGCCGGGGCTGGATCCTGCAGGGTCTCATAAGTCAACATAAGGAATTTGGACTTCATCCTAGGAGCAATGGAGGAGCTTCGAGCGGTTTAAAACAAAGAAGTGACATGATCAGATTTGCATTTTGCAGAGATACTTTGGTCTGCACTGCGGAGAGCAGATTGGAGGGGCAGGAGGCAGGGAGTTGGGGGAGCAGTTAGGAGAACAACACAGGTAAAGTGACAGAGTATATGCTCTCCTTCAATGTCCACGTTTCTGGGAATCGTGTACTGGTAAGATGAAAAGTCAGATGGGAATTGCAAATTGGAAGTGTTCTGGATAATTTAAACTATACCCTGTGGATCCTGACTTCAAGATTTAAAACTCTCTGTTCCAGCTCTTTCTGTACTGCCGTCCAGGGTCTGTCCAGAACAGAAGGGATTTAGGACGTGGTTATTGTGTGCGTGACTGCTTCTCAGAGTGTCTTTGAATCAGCTAGGTTTTAATTACATTAAGGATAGCGAACAGTGATGTCTTTTGATACTTCTGGCAAACAAATAATAGCCCAAGAGCCAAGAATTGTCATAATCCTCAGTCATGATGAGTGGTTGAATTCATGGCTTATTTTTGCTCCGAAAAAATTCGAATTTCAGCAGGATGAACTTACCCTAACTATGGTGGCTTGCATTTTTTAGCCCTATTTTAAAAGATTGAAGAAGATTAGGAGAGAGTAAGGGAAAACGTCACCCCAGGACAATCTTGATGATTTTGTAGAACTTTGTAGTTTGGGATTGAAAGTTTTCTTCAGTCGGTAAGACTATAGCATTCATTTCAAGGCTATTTTTCCCACTTTAAGGGCATCCTAACAGTATACACTGTGTGCTTGGGTTCTGATGTACACAACTACCTGTTTTGTGTAAATACTTATGATCTACATCCTGGGAATAGTTGGCAAGAATGATCTGATATGCTATCAGTAGCTTTCTTCATTCTTTAAAAATCATTCTGCTCTCAATTCTCCAATTACCAATAATAAATCGTTCTCCTCTCTTAACTCCTGAGGGAAATCACTGGAGAGGAAACTCAGTTGGGTTTCTTGGGAGATGGTGGATAAACCTAACACTTTTAGGACCTAATTTGGCACCTAAGAGACATCCAGGAAAATAAAACCTGTATTGAGCTATGCATTCTGTCATTTTTCTCAAAAACTCCATTTCGAAGCTTGAAAACCACAGTTGGTCTGTCTGAAACAAGATTAGCTAGATCGCTTCTAGCTCTTAACCTTACTCTCTGCGGGCGCAGCCTCAGCCACTCATTTTTTTCCTTTCATGACTTTCCAGTCCTCAGTGTCTGCAGTCCCCATACCCCGGTTGTGGACCGGTGCTGGTCCGCAGGCTGATAGGGACTGGGGTGCAGAGCTCCGTGCCCCCCAACCCCGGTCCATGGAAAAACGATCTTCCATGAAACCAATCCCTGGTGGCAAAGAGGTTGGGGCCCCCTGCTCAATGCGACAGACCCAGGCACCCTGGAAGCGACACTCAGAAGACTTCTGCTGTCTTTTGGTTGCTTCCCACCTGAGAGTTGGACGTGCTGTAGCACAACTGGTGTTGGTCACCTGAGGTGGACCCCGAAGGCGGTACAAAGGTGGGAGAGTGCCTGGACATGAGCCGGACGTGGCGGGTTTAGAAGGAAAACCTGACGGCGGCACATTTGCAGAGGGGCCGGTGGCGTGCTCTCTCTCCCGACATTTCCACTCAGCCCTCACTGTGCGGCCACATGCGTGGGCTGCGGCAGGTGTACCAGACACGCGAGGTGTGAAAGAAAGTGTAAGAACATCCTAAAACGTACAGCAGTTGGGAAGACGACACATATGAAAGTTTAGTAACGGAAGGCTGCATGTAAGCACTGGAATAAATGAAGTGGACTTTGGGGGGTATGTGACGGGCTGGGGGGGGCAGGTGTGCTCGAGGAGCAATGGGGAGGGAGGGTCCTCAGCGAGGTGGCGCTGGAGAAATCCCGGCAGAGTTGCGCCCTCCAGGCAGAGGGGACGTCCTCCAGCCCGGACAGAAGGAGCAGCAACATAAGAAAAATCACAGAAGTGTGAGAGCGCTTGACAGCAAGGCTCTCTGGGGAGCCTTGAACAATTAGCAGGTTGGAGAGGGGAGAAAGGACAGGAGACAACACCCGAGAGGGACGCTTGGGCCAGATTGCGAAGAATCACAAGTTTCACACCCAGGATTTAACGTGCTGACAATGGGGCCTCGCCTGACCTTTCAAGCGGGGGAAATGCCGTACGCCCAGACAGTGCACACTGCTTATGATGCATAAAATCAAACGTAACCTAGCAGAATCAGAAGAGAGGAAAAGATGACAAAACGAGGCTGCTCTGATACTAGACTGCAGTGTCTTTCTTTATAGCGGAGGAAGGTTTCTACCCGCGCTGCCCAGCGTGCGCGGGGATATGACGGTCAAGGGAGCAGACGTGGAGAAGTGCCCTTCCCTGGCCCTGTCTGTAGAGTCCTGGGTGTCGGGGAAGCAAGCAGTGGGACGGGACAGGAAAACGTCAGCGTCAGCCAGAGCGAGGGGCAGGGCAGGTTTGCGAAGCCCAGTGCGGAGCCCTCTCCCTCAGCCCGGCCGTCCCAGCGCCTCTCCCCCGCCCCCCATCTCCTCTCGGGGCTCCCCCTCCGCAGCTCCCCCCCCCAGGACCCAGGCAAGGACAGAGGCTGGAAAGGCCGTGGCCTGCGCAGCTGCGCCCAGCAAATGGTGGCAGAAGGAGAATCAGAGGCTGGACGCTTCCCCGAGTGTCGCGGGGCCTTTGCCAAAGGTGTGGGCTTCCCCCCGGGGGACCCCACAGCGAACCTGAACCCCCAAACCCCGCATCTGACTCTACAGACTGCGGCGTCTGCTTTTCCCGCTTCGCTTCAGCCGACTTTGGAGTTCGGCGCCCTCCCTGACCGCA